>JABTTQ020001266.1:0-249241 GCA_016081115.2 Rehmannia glutinosa
AAGTCAAGGGTTTAAAAGTCACGAGGAAAGTTTCCAAGAACTAAAACGCGAGACTAACATCAAGACCGTGTTGACCGTATTCCAGGCAGGTATCGATGGATTCGCTATCTATAGTGATGCATCACAAGGATTGCTGTGTCTTGAGCAGAACACGGCGCGTTGTTGCCTCATGCTCGAGACAACTCAAAATAACATGTAGTCAAATTATCCTACCCATGACCTAACTAGCCGCAGAGGTTCACGCCAAGATTTGGCGACACTATCTATACGGGGAAATGTGAGATCTATACAGATCATAAGAGTCCTAAATATTTCTTACTCAAAAAGGAGTTGAATATGAGTGCTATAGGTATGGTTGCCGGGGAATCGTATGACTATGATCGCACCATCCATTATCACTGGCAGCTAAACGTGAGTTGTCAGCGCGCCGAAAGCAAACAGAGGAATCGACTACTACTTACACAAAGAGGCACAATTAATAAAGAGAATTTACGGGTTAAAAATCGGTTGTGCCACCACCTAGACGCATCTGAAGAAATATTGGCAAATTATGGTGATACAAACCGTGATATACGGTGATGTTAGCTATCAAGCCAATGACGCTTTGTGCAAAAATGAGGAATCAGCGCCTCACGGGGCATTACGGTTTTCAATTGCAGCTGATGGTGCTGCTAACTTACAATGGTAGGTTGGTGTGTGCCAAAGAATGAAGAAGACCATGAAAGAACCGAAGCTTCCTTCATTGTACTCCATGGCATATACCGCTTCACCTGTGGAGGTACAAAATGTATCGAGATTTGAGAAAGTTTTGGTGGAGGGGTATGAATAGAAGTACAGTAGAAACTTTGTTCTAAGGCGTTTAACATGTCGCAAGTTGGCGTTGAACATCGCCGACCCTCGACTTCTTAAACCGCTGAGATTCCGTGAATCGGAAGTGGGAAAACATATCAATGGATTTTGTGACGGGATTACCTCGGTCAACAAGAGTGAATCACTGGGGTTGTCGGGTTGACCGACAACAAAGTTCCCTTCATTTCCTACCCGTGAAGACGACTTAAAGCACGGATCAATACGCATGTAAAGTTTACATTAGGAGGCTGTAAGACTACACACGGCATTCCGGGGCCTCAATAGTATCGACAGAGACACAAGGTTTACATCAAAATTTTGAGAAGTCTACAATCGCCTGTGGGTACTAAATTAAATTTTAGATCGCTTACCACCCACAAACGATGGTCATCCAAAGGGCCATTCAAAATTTGGAGGACATGCTGAGAGACATGTGCTTGACTTGGATAAGCTTGGGAAGATATCTCCGCTGTTAGTGGAATTTGCCTATAATAATAGTTATCAGTAAACGATTGAATGGCTCCTACGAAGATTCGCTATTAAAAATGTAGGTCGCGTATATGTTGGGATGAAGCCGGGTGAGAAAAAATTTTTGGGGACTGAGATCGTTGAACAAACCGTGTGCTTATTCAAAAGATCAAACAAAGAATCAAAGAAGCACAAGATCGACAAAAATCATATGCCGATAAAAAGGAGAAAAGATCTACAGCTCAATTTGGGAGATAAGTGTATTTCTAAAGATCGCACCGAATAAACACATCAAGAGATTTGGGAGAAAAGAAAGCTACAACCAAGATATATCGTCCATTTGAGATTTTAGCTCGAGTTGAGATTTGGCTTATGACTAGCTCTACCACCTAACTTGCCTTCGCTCACAATGTCTTCCATGTTTCGATGTTGAGAAGATGGATGATCCAAGTCACAACTAACTACTGCATTGGAAATCAACAAAGATTTATCTTACTTAACAGTACCGCTTGCCGTATTAGATCGAAAGACACATACGTTAAGGAATAAGGATATCAATTTAATTAAGGGCAATGCTGGAGTCGTCACGGGCAAAATGAGGCAACTTGGGAACGAGAGATTTTAGATCAAGAACTAAGTATCCAAATTTCCTTAATCAAGGTTAGGTTTTGAAATTTCGAGGGCTTAATTTTTTTAAAGTGGGAGGATGTAATACCCACCAATAATAATAATAATAATAATAATAATAATAATAATAATAATAATAATAATAATACCTAATGTGCATTAATTGGTATCACAATAATTATGACTAGCCAACCCATTAATTACGGGCCGACAAACAACTTTCTAATATTTTTTGTTTTCTTTCGACTTTTCTTTACCTCACTAATTACTATTATAATCATTACTCTAATTATATAATAACCCTCGCCATCCCATTTGAACCTCAAGACTAAGGATGTAATCTCTACTTTTCTTTTACTTGTCTTTCCGCTTTCTTTTTCCATCCAAAATATGTATGTCTAGTACTCTACCACTGCTTCTCCCCTCCCCCTCCTCCCTCCTCCTTCCTTCCCTTATCCCCCCCTCCCCAACCATGTTTCATGATGAGTCAATGAAGGTATACTCAAGGAGTCCGGAGGTGATCTGCCTTTTCCTGACGAGAGCTCGAGGCAAGTCGGGTTGCCTGAGCTACAAAAGAGGAGAGTTGGAGCCGAGTGTGATGGGTTGCCGGCGTTGAAGATCGGGGGTGGGAGAGACATTTTTCTTTTCTTTTTTCGATTTTTTCGCTTTTTTTTCTCTGTTTTTTTTTTTTCTGCTTTTTTTTTTCTGCTTTTTTTACGGGGCTGATTTGGCGAAACTCCGTAGACGGTCGGTAATCTCCCTGTGCTTGCAAGCTTGTGCAGTAGAGTTTCGTGCCCTGATTTTGTTCGAGTGGTAGTCTCCCTTGCGGGAGTGCCTTAGTCCTCCTTTCGGAGGGGTTTAGCTTTCTGAGTTCTTAGTTTTTATTTGTTTTTTAGTAGTTTCTTGTTTTGTTCGAATTACTTTTTGGTTTTACCTCTCAGACGTGAGTTCTCCTCGACATGTATCAATGTATGTATGTTCAAGGTGGCCATTTGCCGGGCCTGCGTTGTAAGTTTATTTGAGTAATGAATATATTTCTATCGCTTCTAAAAAAAAAAAGACTTAACTCTCCCCACACACAAATTCCTCCTTTTGTTTTCCATCATTATTCTATTATACAAGTGGGTTATATATATACATATATATATATATATATATTATGTTATGAGTGTGTGTGTATGTATTGTGGTGATTGTGGGTGTGTTTATATGCTATGATATTAATATGTATACTATTATATTTATGTGAAAAAACATGACAAGGCAGAGTGTATTTATGTATGTATGTATATTAGATAATGGGAGTGTGTTTTAAACATCTGTCCATATATGTGTGTTTAATATATAAATATATGCATGTGCCGTGTGTGTGTGTGTGTGTCTATGTTATATAGATAATTAGATATAGACACACACACACACACACATATATATATATATATATATATATATATGAATGTGCCGTGTGTGTATGATTTAGTGTGTGTATGATTTAGTTTATATGTTTTGAGTTTAGTAATTTTATTAGTATTAGTATTTATTTTAATTCAAAAACACGTAGTCTTCAAGTTTTAAAGGATTTTAATTTGATATACATATTTTCTAATCAATTTATTAGATCTATATCATTTATATTATTTTTATATAATAAATAATATTCATATTAATATTATTTTACATGATCTACTTTATCATAATAATAATATTATTAATTTTAAGGTTCTAAAGTTTAAGTTTTAAGACAACTTATTTTATCATCGTGAATAGAGACGCAGGTAGAAAGGAGATCTAGAATCCAAGGCATATCAACACAAAATTTGCATCTGATCTTTTTCAAGGTGGGGAGTTTTTACTTTTATTTGCTCTTTGTTAAATATTATGAATGTTTACATTAATGTTTAAAGTGCACATGCTATATCCTACTTAATTTTGCTCAATGGATTCTATGATCTAAGATTCAAGTTTACTTGTTTTTCGCTTTTAACCCAAGATTCAAGTTACATGAGCTTTGTTATTGAACTCTATGATGCCATGATGCTATGATATATGTGGCAAGTTTTTCATTAATGTGATACATGCATTTTATTTAGCTTGAACAAATATGATTTCCCAGTGAGTGTTTTTACTCACCCCATTATTACCAATGATTTTTCAGATGGAGTTTGGCGTAAATGGGCGAGGAGGAATGACCGGCTTGATCTCCATTTTAAATAAGTAAAATAAGTCTTTTATTTGGAATGAATATTTTAGTGTCTACTTGAACTTTTGATTTTAATGTTTTGTTAAACTACTATTATCCGACTATTTAGTTTTTGTAGCTTTGGAATATGTTTGACTACGGTTAAATTCCGCTGACTTATTATAATGAATGACTATTTTTCTTTAGTTGTTTAAATCGCTCGCATTAAATTTTCCGCTAAAATTTTATGTTTTTTTAAAGATACTAATAAAAAAATATATTATTTATATTTTTTGAAAACTCCCATTTTTAGTCAGGCCCCAAGTTATTTTTATTTTCTCGTTTTTTTTTTAAGAAAACACTTTCGTATATGTGCTGAAGCAACGTTGCTCAACTCAACAACAAATTCACATTGGAGTGTGCAAGAGGTTTCCATGGCTTGTTGAGACATCTATCTCGCTTGATACTTATTTGATTCCTTGGTGTTTTGTGACATGAAAGTTTGTTTTTACAATCAATGTAATAGACCACTTCTAGAAGCATTTGATAGTGAGGAGGATTTGAATTGGATTAACCAATTCCTTCTTAGTTAAATTAGATACCAGCAGAACTTAGCCAAACTTGGATACGCTTTTCGCTTGTAATGTTTTGAATGGTTATTAATAAAAATCTATCGCTTGAAAAAAAAAAATAAACCCACAACTTGATAATTTGTAGTAACATGGATTTAAATTTTTAGGTAAATACGCACGCCCCGAGCAACTCCGAGCTTTTTTTCGCATGGAATTTTTAAAAACCTAAATTTTTACAATAAATGTGAACAAGCATGGTGGGCCCAACCTCCCCCACCCCCAAAAAAAAATTACATAGGATTCTTTTTAGAAAAAATAGTTAGAATTAATATACTTTTTAGCTTAGTTTTTATCCAACACCCCATTTTCAGAGATCAACACACCCCAATATAAATTCCTCGTTACACCTTCTGAATGTGAAAAAGGCCAAAAAAAAAAATTACACGACTTTGTTTTTGGAATCCTGCTATACTATAGTACTTTAAAAGAAAAAAATAAAACTTAAAACTTGTATACTAAGGTAGTGTTCTTTGAGTTAAAAGAAAAAGATCTTATAATAATTATATTGTCTTGAAATTCTAAAAAATGTTCAATCTTGTTTTAAATTTATAGTACAAAATTTTAAAAACTTGGTGGATGAATGACCAAGCTTATTACATATTTGTTAATTCTCAACACAAGCATTTTGTAAAGAGTTTCTTTGTCTTCATTTACTAATCAACTAGACGAGTGCTAAGACTATGTTCCATCCAAACATATATTACCATTTTCAATACATTTTCTAGAAATACACATATTTATCAATACATCAAATCAAACATCTCTTCCCCAAAAAAATTCCCAATCACCAAATAAACTTACCCCAAAATCTCAAATAAAATATTATCTTCGTACTTTTATTATACAGACTGTAAGTTCTTATTTTAATTATTCACAAGTGCATTACAGCATTATATGAAGTATTAAGAAATAATGTTGTAAGATGTCTTCTATTCAAAACATAACCCATGTATATATTTAAATATGTTGCGAACCAATCGTTTTTTGCTTCAGGTTTAGGTTTAATTCTACACAGACATGAAATGCATAGCGTGTTATGGTGATCAATGTCCATATAACTTTCATACTGCAATTATGCTTATATGCATTTTACTTTCACTCTGAAAGTAAATTACCATTCAATTCCGTCCAATTCCACTAATGTTGATAGATAAGGTCATTATCAACTATCATGGCCATCTAGGATTTACCATCAGTTTCATGTCAAGAATGGAATGCGGAATGGAATAGACAAAGACAAATCCATCACAAGAAACTGCAATTATTTGTTGGGGTAATTAAAAAATTTACCCATGATGTTTGGATTAATCACAAAAAGACCCAGATGTTTGAAAATTACAAAAAAAAAATATATTTGAGATTTGATTCTATGTTAAATGTAAAGGGGTAATTGCAATATTTTTACAAATAAATGTAAGGAGTGCTTGAATATTTTTACTTATGAAGGGGTAAAGTATAACACAGAATCAAACTCACAGAATTTTCGTAATTTTAAAAACCTGTATTTTTTTCGTACTTAATCAAACCTCGGGTCATTTTTGTAAATATCCCATATTTGTTTCAGTTCAGAGAAAACTCGGTATCATATAGAAACTTTCCACACTAACAATCCACCAGCAATTACCTCATGTATACTAATAATACGCTTCTGATACATAAATACAAACTGAGGAAAGGCCAATGTTGGCAATGTAGGGCATAAAAATGAGAACAAAATTCCCTTTAAATCCTAACACCAAGAACTCTTAACTTCTCAACATGACACACAAAGAGCCCACATTTGAAGACAACATCAAACTTCATCTTCATGAAGCAACATATTAGGGATCCTTTGTTGACAGGAAATTTACGAACCGCCCCAGGACAAACTAACGCACCCTCTTCAAGATGAAGCTCAAGAAGGGCATGGTGGAACTTACTTGAAGGAACTCATCAGAGTCGAGCATGGAGGATTCAGCGTCTGTCTGGCAGCTCAGAGTAGCCGAAAGGTTTTAGAAGCATCCACGAGGGCCTTCCATTCAATTTTGGCAAACATGTTTCTGAGGAAATCTATGTTAAAGTCCACCTCTTTTTCCACCATTTTCGCCACTCGATTCGCAGTGGGAAACCATTCGTCACGCCTTTGATATTCGACGATAGCATATTATGCGTTAGAAGCCTCATTTTTACTTCCCCTTCCAACTTTCGACTCGAGAATACCTGTTGTTTAAAACTTTTCACTTCTTTACCAAACAAAAGAAACAACATAAAACTAAGGGATAATTATAAAAGACCCCTTGAGGTTTGGCCTAATTATAAGAAACCCATTGATGTTTCAAAATTACAAAAAGTCCCCAAAGTTTGGTTGTCTTAGAGGGTCTAACTGTAATATTTCTTGAAATATTGGGGTATTTTTGAAATAGATTTACATATGAAGGGGAAAATGTGTTTAAATCAAACTTCAAGGTCTTTTTTCAAGTTTAAAAAATTTCTGGGTTTTTTTTTAATTAGCCAAACCTCAGGGGGATTATTGTAACTATCCCTAAAACAAAAATTACATGCAGGAATTAGTTATACAAATCACAGAAAGTCAGGAATCAGGATAACTAATAAACTAATTACACAACCTAACCAGCATTTGCTCATTGAAGTAAACTGGAGTTTTAAACTCAATTGAGTTAAAAAGAAAGTATAAAAATTACACCAACATATAAAATTGTTGAAAAAAACCTCCAGATCAAAAAATTCCTCATTTTTCAAAAATGCTCTAAAACCAAACTAAAACAGATCTGTTAGAAATGCGTGTGTGTGTATATATATCCGAATTTTTATCCACAAAATGCCCTAAAAATGAAAATAAAATAGAACTACTAGATAAATAATATATTCAATTTCTTTTCCAGAAAATGCCATAAACATCAAAATAAAACCATTCGCGTAGAAAAAATTATAGTTCTGAATAATTTTTGATAGCAAAATACTATAAATACCGAAAGACACAACCAGATCTGATGTTTTTTATCAGGAAAACAACTAAAACTCTAAAATCTAATTTTTGTCACATAAAAATCCTAAATCCATATATATGTTTTTAGATCTATTACCCAAAAGACTCGATCAGAATAGATATAGGGTTTCAAATTGCACAAATAAAATAAAAACTTAAATCGAAACTTTATTCGATCGGAAGCTAACCACTTTTGAATGGTTATTGTCTTCCGATCGATTGAAATAATGAAGATAATAATCATTTGTCAAAATATATATTTTCAAGAAAGAAAAAACTCGGATGTTTCGTGTATTTGGGCGTGCGTGCGTGCTTACCGAGAATGAGAGACTAGAGAAAACACTGCTGATTAGGGAAAAGTGAGAACTGAAAGTTGGTGTATTGTTTGTCTGTGTTTAGGGCTGCCATCTTTTTTCAAATTTTCATCTTCAATCAATGCGAATTTGTTTACATCGAAATATAAAGCTCTGCTCGAGCTTGACTTGATTATTGAAAAATAACATGATATCATATGGGCAAAAAATTATCAAGCTACTACCGATCAAAAACAAAAAACAAATTATCAAGCTACTCAAGCTCATTCATGTTCTACCGACTAAAGCTCGATTCGTTTAATAATCATACCAAACTCAAACAACTCTTTTTGAAGCTCGATAAAATATCAAAGAAGCTTGAATAATACTATGTTTGACTCTACTCGATTTTTTTACATCCCTACAGGCGGCATTCAAAACCTAAACAGATATATAATTTCAAAAGAAAAATCATCAACAAGATTAACATCCCAATATACAATTAGTTGAAAAAAAGATATAAGTGAATCACTCATCTCCATCAGAAACTGAAGAAAAACAAAGGCTTGAACTATCTATCTACTTTCAAAAAAAATTTAGAACTGAAATAGCATTTATTTTCTTCACCCATTCGACTTCTTCAATCATAAAATTGTCAGACTAAGAAAGATAAATAAGAACAGAGACAGCGGGATAGAAAGCGCACCTGCGTATGGCGTATGGTAGCACACGGTGTTGTTGACGGGTGACCTCTGAAGAAGACGAAGAAAACCCTTCTGGAGTATATGCCTGTGGAAGTTGGGGATTAAGTGGGCTTTTTTTTAAGTTTATATTGTTTGGGTTGAAAGTAGATTTGGCCCATGTTTCGCCTATTGAGCCTATTTCGAACTCATGGCCCATTACTCTATATCTGTTTCCGGTTCTGTTGCTAATCGGGTTGGGCCTCCAACCATCTGAGCCCATAAATATATTAATTAAACATAAAAAAATATAAAAAAAGCCGAAAATCGAAATGCAAAGCGCCATAAGCCATTTCAAAATCCTTCGCTTCTCTGTCGTCGCTCCACACACACACACACACACACAGCGCACACAGTTCTTCAATGGACGTATCTCTGTAATCCTTGTTTTGCTGTTTTTTCTGCAAATATTTATTAAGAATCAGAAATGCTTGAGAGCTTAATCGATGGAAGGGGGAGCCTGACCTTCCGGCCCCACCAGCGGAAGCGAAATTCTTCAACCCCAATCGGAGCCGTCCGATCAACATCAACCACCCAGACTCCATCAATCTGAGCCGTACGTTTAACACCACCTGCACTCGACAACATCTTCTTCGTCCTCTTCTCCTCCGGACTTGGTCCGGCATGTTCAACAGCTTTCAAACGACACCGTCCCCCTAGGTATATGTTACTCCTTATCTATTTTCAATTTTTTTCTTTGTTTTTGGATACTTCACATTTTATATGATGTGCATTGTTCTGTTATTATGCCATTAGACTCTGGCAGAGTTCTTTTTGTTTTCTTTTTCAATAGGAAAAATTAAAGGAAGAAATTCAAAGTGTAGACGGTTATATAAAATATGCTGCTGTAGTCGTGCTGAGCTTTGGGAAGTAAAGATATCTAATAATCTATTAGGTTAGTTTCAGCAGAATTTAGTAGTGCCTACATTAGGGATTCTTCAGTTTTTACCTTGTACTTATCTTAAATATTGTTCTTCAAGGCTTTCTTAATATGTTTTTCTTATAATTTAAATAAGTTAGGATCGTTCAGGGGTTGTACCTTGTCTTCAGCTGTAGTAAAGCTTTGAATTTCAGACTGTAGATCAGCTTCTATATTTACTTTAACTGAACAAGACCCAGTGACTTTGTGCCACAGATTTTCGGTCAATCCTTATTCTTATGCTCTTAATTGAAGTGTGTGGTACTTAATTGACTTGTTGATTTATTAATTTTTCTTCACTATTGTATAGCAGGATGAGTTACTTCTCGGTTTATAATTAAATGTGTTCCAGAGTTGTTCCATGCTCGTAAAGTTATGTTGCTTAAGTTTCCTAAATGTTGATGTAGGGCTTCTGCTTTATTTACTATGTATTTGACAGAAAACGATGAAGTGTAAAGTGCTTTGTCCGTAAATTGGAAGTAGGCTTTTGACATTCATTTACACGTTTCAGTTAAGTTTAAGCTTTAGGTGTCAGTTTGGCATGTATTATGATAAGTAGTTTTGCTAGTCTCATGTGTTTGTTTCTAAGAATGTGGCCCTAACTGTTACTCTTTCTTTCTAAATATTTCAGTTTTTAGATTTGATATACTGAAATTTGAGTTTCAGTTTATAAAAGGTATATTTCTATCTTTCACCTTCTCCGTCCTATTTTCTTTCTCGAGTTGAAGCAATAAATGTCATTTAAGGGTTTTGGATTTGATATATTGGTATAGTTCTATATCACACCTATGATGTTTTGTTATTAATTTGCGCCCTGTTTTGTTTATCTGTCAATGTGGTGTATTGAACTTTCTTTCGTGATGGACATTTAGGTACGATGCAGTCAAATGGGATTAGGCCAAGGAGATTTTTGGTTCCTCAACGAGAAACCTCAAAGGAATCAAATATAAGACCTCATTCAACAAATGATGTCAAAAAAAGTAAAGAGGATA
Organism: Rehmannia glutinosa; assembly: GCA_016081115.2. Lineage (NCBI taxonomy): Eukaryota > Viridiplantae > Streptophyta > Magnoliopsida > Lamiales > Orobanchaceae > Rehmannia > Rehmannia glutinosa. The sequence goes on from JABTTQ020001266.1 coordinate 10,685, forward strand.
TTCTGCATGGTCACAGATTGAGGGCCTCCATTCCCCAGTCCAATATCAGTGGAGGCAATCAGGAATGTGCATCCATTACTCCACCTTCAGAATGGGGTTCCACAGTAAAAGCACATGAAGAAAATTTTAAGCCATGCAACACTCAGGAGATCAACATGGACTTTCTATTAGGTCAGAAATTAATGATGCAGTTGCTTTAGCAGGAGTGGAACCGAACCTGGTAATGTTGCAGCGGAAGTGCAAAGGAAGGTTCACTTTTTCCAGTGAAAACATAGCCACATCTCGCGGTATATTGTTTCCATGTCTCTAGTGATGTTTAATCAGAAGCTTTTTGCATGTTTAAGCATAAAAATGACTTAGTTAAATAAGTATAATCAATAATCGATTCTAAGTAGTGTGTTATAAACTAGGGGTTAGTAGTAGATTGCAATTTATGGTGGCTACTGCAAATTGTCTATGCAGGGCCGATGTCCGAATGGCCACTGGAACAGATGATTTGTTGTCTCACATGAATTCACTTGCATTGACAGAAATGGAATGGGATGTGGGCAAACCAAGGGATACATCAGCTGCTATCAAACAAGACTGGCAGCATCATAATTTTCAAGGCATGGAAATGGATAATAGTCTTAGGTCTGAGGGAGGGATTTCTTCTTTGTTGGCTAGAAGAAAAGTGGGTGTTCAGGATCAGTTCCGACAGTTCGAGCTTTTTGCAGAATGATTTGAGCAATGCCATGACTCAATCATCTGTTGTTGGGTCTTCATGTGTTACTTCAACGCTAATAAATTCGACCTCTGCTCCTATGATCAGTTCAACGACCTATAGCTCCCAGCCTCAAACAGGTGGTGCTCATTTGGGAACTGAACCTGCTGGAGAAGCTGAAGTGAAAGTCGATGTTGTGCAGCCACCATATTCTTTACCCAAGCATGATGGTGGAGTGCTATCTCATCAGTCAGTTGTAACCTCACAACCTATCAGCTCTAATGCCTTAATGCCGATGGAAGTCAATCAATCTTCTGGCCCATCTAAGGAGCCGCAGAGTAGTTCGCCACAGGATCATAATATTCTAAAGATTCTTGTCATGATGAAAACAATTCAGTCAAAGGAAATGCTACCGACGTAAAATCTCAACCTCCGGCATCAAATGTACCTCCATCAGATGTGAAGTTGGAAAATTCTAAGTCAGAAAAACTAGACAGAGGTGGCAGTGGTAAAGCAGCATCAACCTCTCGTAGAAAGGGGTATGATCCGGACTTGTTTTTCAAAAGTCAATGGAAAGCTCTACCAAAGACTGGGAAAGATAGGTAGTGGTGGAAGTAGTGAGGTCCACAAAGTTATATCATCAGATTGCACAATCTATGCCTTGAAGAAGATAAACTTAAAGGCCGTGACTATGCCACAGCTTATGGATTCTGCCAAGAAATTGAATACTTGAACAGACTGAAGGGGAAAAACAATATTATTCAGCTCATTGATTATGAGGTACATGTTTTTAATAGATGCCAACTGTGAATTTAGATACAAGTTGTTAGGCTGTTTATAATAATTAAAAATAAGTAATTTAATATTTTGCGCCATTATTATGAGTTAAACTTAGAAGGCAAGCATGAATTAGAAAGATTTGGGATGAAGTGCAAGCACAGATTTAAGTTTATGCTACCACAGGGATATTTTTGATTCCTTAGCTAGTTGATGCCTACAATCTTTTCCCTTAGCTAGTTGATTTGTGTTATCCCTAGGTCCTAAAACTTGTGCTCCAGTAGAAAACAATAGGCTTTAAAATTTGAATATATGAAGTTCTCACTCTATGCTGTCACACAGAAGTTTGAATAGATGTATTTAGTATATTAAACATAATCTTTCCATGTCAACATTTAGTATCATATACATATTTGCTGGTTTTGTCTATTAGCTTTAAGAACTGTTCAATTGTCTTGGATTGTATAAAAGCATAAATTCATAGCAGCCGTGTGAGCAAACAAGTTGCTGTTTTTTCCTCAAATTATCTAGAATAAGCACATAGCATCTTGCTATAGTTTCCCTAACTGATTTGATCATGCAGAGGTCACAGGTACCAAACCATAAATTGGTTATGTGCTTTATCGAAAAATACCTGATTATTTGTTATTGTCCTTACGACACCCTCAATACAAATATTAACTGGTTGTAAATGAAATGTTTATATTAAGCGGAATATGACCACAGAATAAACTACTCTGTTATTATCTTCAAGAAAAACTAATACTTTTTTTTTTGAGAGAAAAAAAAAAAAAAAAAGAAAAACTAATACTAATAGATGGTTATGTTAATACATAATCATGTCATTACCTATGCATATTAACTTCCGAGCATTAATAGTATTCCAAATTCCAATAACTATGTAAATCGAAGCATTTTTCATTTCCTCGTGTATTTATTTAATAGTCTGCTGTGATATGAAGAACAAGCTAATTAGCAGTGTAGACGAGGTTTGCTTTCTTGATTTATGAACATGAACAGAGCAACAGCAACTGATACACAAGATGTTAGAAAAATAGCCAGGAAAATATGAATGTGCAATGGAATCAAGTGATAATAAGAATACAACTGTCTGACCATTACAAAGATTTCTGAAAAAGCTGAACTCTGATAGTGGGTGGTGTAATGATCTGAGAAACACAAGAAGCTACTATCAAATAAACCTTCTGTTAAAACGGTTAATACTGAGCGATAATCAATGGAGGATCTGCCAGCATTGCTTTGTGGCTTTTAAATTAATAATTTTCCTTGTAATAAGCTTTCGTGTCGTGTTCTTTTTTTGTTTGCAACTAATATCTAATTTCCTTCTTAGGTGACAGATAAGATTTTGCTTCAGGAAGTGCTGAATGGTTCCATGAGTATAAAGGATGGCAGGGTTAAGGATGATGGGTATATATACATGGTACTTGAATATGGAGAAATTGATTTGGCTCATATGCTTGCTCAAAAATGGAAGGAATTGGAGGGTTCTAATGCAATCATAGACGAGAACTGGCTTCGGTTTTATTGGCAGGTTCTTCTGGAAAATCCATTTCTTTATTTTTTTAAGGGATAATTACAAAATGGACCCCTGAGATTTGGCCTAATTACAAAAATACCAGCTAAACTACAAAAAGTACCCTGAATCAATTAAGTGGTAAACTGTAACATTATTATAAATATGAGGGGGTTGAAATATTTTTTGGTTATCAAGGGGGTAAATGTTAGAAAAATAAAACCTCAAGGGTATTTTTGTAATTTTGAAAGTTAGGTGGGTTTTTTTGTTGTTAGGTTAAACCTCAAGGGTACTTTTGTAATTAACCCTTTTTTATATATTTTTCAAATGACAATGCAAGATAGCTGATATCATTTTATTGCCAAAGGAAATGGATTTACTTCTTGTATCATCTCTAACATATCACTTTGTAAATCATGTTGCAGCAAATACTTCTAGCAGTGAACACCATTCACGAGGAACGTATCGTGCATTCTGATCTGAAGCCAGCTAATTTTCTTCTGGTAAGAGGTTCGCTGAAGCTGATTGATTTTGGGATCGCCAAGGCTATAATGAGTGACACCACAAACATTCAACGCGACTCGCAGGTTTCTCATATCCCTATAATTTTTTAAGGGATAATTACAAAAACACCCTGAAGTTTGGGTTAATTACAAAAACCCAGACATGTTTCAAAATTTCAAAAAATCCTTTAGATTTCGTTTTGTCTTAAATTTAAGGGGAATCGTGTAATATTTTTGTAAATGTGTAGAGGGTTTTCTGAAATATTTTCAAAAATCACTAGGAAAAATGTAAGACAGTAATCAAACCTCAAGGAGATTTTTGTAATATTCAAATAACTCTGGGTTTTTCTGTAATCAGCCCAAATCTTAGGGGTGTTTTTGTAATTATCCCATTTTTTAATTTGCTGTATTTACTCATTGTTGCTATTTACCTCCTAAGAGTTGTTCATCTTGCCAAGTTGTGAAATCCATGAAAACATGATTTAGTCTCTCTTGTATGAAAATACTTGGGCATCCTGAAACTTATGCTTGCACCCTGTATGAAAAAAGGGATAATAACAAAAGATACACTTGAGGTTCAGTCTAATTACTAAAAGAAACACAACTATCTTTCAAAATTATAAATATTCCTCGATATTTGTTTCCATTTCACAAATTGCACCCTCAAGAGGGTGTATTTGTTAAACAAATATATACCTCAAGGGGTGACTGTAATATCTCATGGGGATATTTGTAATTTTGAAAGATAACTGGGTTTCTTTTGTAATTAGGCTAAAACTCAGTGCAGGTCTTGTAATTATCCAAAAATCAGAAATGAATCAATGGCATGTATGATCTTTCAAGTATGGAGTTCGGGTAATCTAGTAATATTCTTGAGCATGCAATTTGTATGTTTTATCTTTTGTTTGTGCTTAGCCGTACACTAAGATCACATAAAACTTGCAGGTTGGAACACTAAGTTACATGTCTCCAGAAGCATTTATGTGTAACGAGACAGATGCTAACGGAAACATGATAAAATGTGGTCGTCCATCGGACATCTGGTCCCTCGGTTGCATCCTTTACCAAATGGTGTATGGACGAACGCCTTTCTCAGAATACAAAACTTTCTGGGCGAAATTGAAAGTCATAACCGATCCAAATCATGAAATCATATACGAACCCGTGTCCAACCCTTGGCTACTTGATCTCATGAAGAAATGTCTTGCTTGGGACCGAAATGAACGGTGGAGGATTCCTCAATTGCTCCAACACCCTTTTCTTGTTCCTCCAGTTCCACCTAAATTACTTAGCCCGCCTGATCAAAAACCGTGACGTTGTTTCAACTAATTGCTGAATCAAGTGCAGATAATCAGAAGGCCTTGATGCTATGCTCTCAACTCCAGAGTATGGTGATGGACCAAATCAGAAGCTGAATCTGATTCATCCATATCAAGAGAGCAATTCAGAAAGTTACTATGTAAAATTTCAAACGTTTGCTTTCAGCTCCAGGATGAATTAGCAAGTGCATGAAGAGAGACAAACCTATCGGATCGATAGACTTTTACCCTAAAAGATTTGGAGGTGTTTATTTTGGTCGATCGTATTTTGCTGTTAACACTCATATTGTTGTTTTAGGCTGTCTTGATGTTGATAGAAAATACACTGCCTTGTATTATATGCATGTCAAGTCAAAATGCACCTACATCTAATATCTGTAGGATAACTTTCCATTGATTATTCGCATTGTACATGTTTGTAACCTTGGTAACATTTTTTCTGAAGAAAATATGACCAATGGATGAGTGATGACTATAATGCATAAGCGATTCGAATATGGCAGTAAGAAAAGAACACTTTTAAGCATTTAAAAATTTGTAATTTTAAAAGAGAATTTGATTTTTGCAATGAATATCTATTACTGTTGTGTTCATTTTCAATCTTCATTCTGAGAACGAAGCATGTAAGAAGCCTCTGCACGAGCTTCCTCCAATTTACTCAGAAGTTCCAACATGAATGGTGTCTTTGTTCCATGAGTGATTCGAAGTATGTCCAAAGCTTTGGTTAGCGACTTAACGGCAGCTTCTGTCTCTCCCAACAACCTGTAAAATCAAGTATTTATCAACTCTATGAAATTAATTAAAAGCAACGAAAAATGATATAAATAGGTGAATAACAAAATTACATTTGAGGTTCAGTCTAATTACCCAAAAAAAATCGGTTATATTTCAAGATTACAAATATCCCTAATTCAGGTGTAGCTTTTTTGTAATGTAGCGATTTAGAAGAATAAGAAACTCTTTACGACATGATCACTTGCAATTTCTGAATTCAACAAGTATAGTAGGAATAAAATCTAGAGAGACAACGTGTTCACCATGACTCCGTTCTATTAATTGAACGGGATAGAAAAGCTCTCATAGAAGTAGGTTAACAGCGGAGATACGGAAAATTGTATGCATGATCACTTGCAATTTCTGAATTCAACAAATATAGTAGGAATAAAATCTAGAGTGACAACATGTTCACCATGACTCCGTCCTATTAATTGAACAGGATAGAAAAGCTCTCATAGAAGTAGGTTAACAGCGGAGATACCGAAAATTATATGCATGTGTTAGAAAACCAAACTTAACGGTAGGTAAAACTTTTACTTAGTATGTACAGTAGAGGGCAGAAGAAATTACAAAATAATTTCTTACCATTCAAGTTTTCCACACATATAATATTGCAGTCCAATCAAAGGATGGTATCTCGGATACACTCCTGTGTGGAAGCAGAGGCGTAAAAAAAAATAGTGTATTAAGTAATAGAAGCTAGAAAAGGCAAATATTCATTATTTAAAAACCAATAAATAAAATTATCTTGAACACATCCACATTTATCTGGATGCAGCTAGTAACTAGAAATTTCACTAAATTGCATGATGTCAATAGATACATACTCTAGTAAATCGGAATTGTCAGTCTGCAATATGAAAGTGCTTCTTTCCAATCCTGTAGCTCCATTAATATCTACAGAAATAAGGTTTTATCAATAAGTAATAATACAAGAAAGTTAGTAGCAAACTGGGGGTACATGAAGGATACAAGAACGACGTATGCCAAACATGATTTCTTCTAAATATGATCGTAAGACAAATTGAAATATCCGAACAAGCAAAGAAGTGGATACAGAGAACTATAAGCTTTCTCTTTGCTCATTTTCCAAAAGAACAAATTTAAGGTTTTGATTTGCACAAAGTGTCAAAAACCAATCAAGCAAAATCTTTTCCAGTCTGAATTCAGAAAAATCGGACAATTTATCTTCAAAAATGGTATTTAGCATGTTCTGCCATAAAAAAATATTCGACATTGGGCTACCTTTATCATAGAGTGTAGAACATTCAACATATAGTGCATAATGCACGGAAAATAGTATTACGAAGGCAAATTTCAAATTTGCTACATATAACATACCTTTAGAAGAGTCTCTCTAGTCCGCATGAGATTGACAGAAAATGGATGGTACAGCTTCATTTGAAGTTCCTCAATCATCTTATAAGCCACACTTGCCTCAGTTTTATCTGAACTTTTTAAGGATCCCCTTCCTTTCTCATCCCCCATTTTGACTTTTACATTGAAAGCACAGATGTATAAAATGTGTTTTACCTAAAGGGATAATTACAAAAATCAACCGTGAGGTTTGGGGGTTTTACAAAAAAAAACCACGTAAGTTTCAAAATTACAAAACTACCCGTGAGGTGTGATCATGTCTTAATTTAAAGGGGCTATCTGTAATATTTCCATAAATGTACGGAATTCTTTCTAAAAAAAATCTTATGAAGAGGAAAAATGCAAGACAGAATCAAACCTCGAGGTTTTTTTTGTAATTTTAAAACTTCTCTTTTGTAATTACACCAAACCTCAGGAGTAGTTTTTGTAATTATCCTTTATCTAAATAAAAAAGATCAAAGGATACAGCCAGAGGAAAGTGACATGGTAGCTCTCTCAGAAATGTATTTCAATTCATTAGCGATGATACTTATTTCTTCTTTGTTCCTAAGAAGTCCACACTGTTGGCATATGAACCCTTTATCATCTGACATTAAAACGAAAGCGAGATCAAAATGAATTCAGAGCTATACACATTTAAAATATAAGAGACATTCTTAATTAACAAAGATGTACCAGAGTCACGAAGGAGAAATCCATTACATTCGTTATCCTTGCATCTATAACCTTCTAGAATTGCACTTTCTCGAATATCGTCAGATTGTCCCTTAAACATCAAACTAACCACGATCAGAAAAAGAGAGAAGATTCTCAAATATGTAAGAGACGCCAAGATTTAGTAAAAATTATCATAAGTACCAATTTTATGCAGCGAGAACAAGTGCAAGTGAAAAAGTACTGTTCTTTAAGTGCCTTCTGCCGAGTTATAGTGCTTCCAGCTATTTCTATATAACTGATCAACACCTTCAGAAACCAATGATATTACATGTTAGCTTGAAATAAAAACTTTGGGATAATTACAAAAACACCCCTGAGGTTTGGGCTAATTACAAAAGAACCCAGGGATGTTTCAAAACTAAAAAAAAAAAAAAAAAAACTGAGGAATGATTGTCTTAAATTTAAGGGTGTAACTGTAATATTTTTATAAATGTTAGGGGATTTTTTAAATGTTTTTTTTGCTTATGAAGGGAAAAATGTAAGATGGAATCACACCTCAATGGGTTTTTTGCAATTTTCAAAAACCTCAAGTTTTTTTTTTGTAATTAGTCCGAACCTCAGTTTTTTTTTCTTTGTAATTATCCTACTTTTTACACTCTGGAAAATGTCAATTACATCAACCAACAAGATATTGAATGTAACAATTACCTCTGTACCTTTTGGTATATGCTGCATTGCTCGCACCACTGCTAGTCTTCCTCAAATACTAGAACAGAATTGGGTAAACAGCTGAAATACAAAGCACTAATTAGAAGCACTAAAATGGCGAGGCAAAAATAACGAGAATCTCTGAAAGTTACCTGTGATTTATGATAGAAATGACAGGGTACAACCCTGTTCCAAGGGGCCTCAGTTCACTATCGCAAATAGTATGTGCATTGCATGCTAGCTGCGTGTTGACAAATAAAAAGTTAGGATAATTACAAAATCTACCCTTGAGGTTTGATCTAATATAAAAAAATCCAATTATCTTTCAGAATTACAATACTCCCTTCATGTTTGCATTTTCTTAACAAATATCCCCCTATTGAGGGTGCAATTTGCAATTTTGAAAGATAGTTAAGGTTTTTGTAATTAGACTAAACCTCAAGGGTACTTTTATTGACCTAACAAATAAGATGACAGGTCAACTGAAAGGAAACAGCTCCTAATTGCTCCGATATAAATTCAATAAGAAAATAAATCACCAAAAGATGGCAACAATATGTACAACGGCCATGCTGAAAAATAGCACAAAAGATACAAACATAAATGCAGAGAAATGCATGCGCAACTGTTCTGCTCCACATCCTCCATAATCTAGATTCTAGACACAGATGAAACGATTAATCTCCACTTGTGTTAAAAGTTTAATTAGTTGAAATTGTTTTTATAATGCCTCAAATTATAGCTTCATATGTGACTCTGACCAACAATGGGTGAAGTTAATTTAGAAAAAATGCATATCCCAAGTGGTAAGCAACACCATTACGAACTGTAATTTGAGCCAAAAGAGTGGGATATATTAATTAATCTCTAAAATATAAAGGAATCTATTATTATGCACAAACTGTGAATGGAATAAGTAATCTAAACCCTTAGTTAAGCAGGATACCTTAGAAAAAATTTCTGCAATCTCTTTGATATTGATCTCAGAATCAGGCCACTGGAGTATCAAATTGACGAGGTTAGCCATCTGGGCATACAATACCAGTTGTTTCTCGTTGACGTCAGACATGTCTATTTAAGTTTGTTAAGAAAGAGTCGAATATGTTTAATCACATCAAAGAAAGCATAAAATCTAGAATAATTAATACATTAGGATACGAGAAACCAAGGCTTCCACGAGCTTGTAATTGTCTGTGGCAGTAGTCGGAAAAATCTAGCAGCAATAAAATATCTCATTAGGCTGATTATAACTAGCAGTAGAGTTAAGCGTGAATATAAAGTTAATTAATCAAAGAATAACTGAAACTTTAGAAAAATGGTAAAAACTGAATAAAGAATGGAGTATAAACGCAAAGGACCTCAAAAGTTATAGGAGTGTTTGCAAACTCCTAAAAAAAAAGTGATTCTCAGCTTATACCTGAAAAATATAGCTATTTTTTCCTGGTAGAAGTTGAGAATCACTTTTTTTAGAGTTTGCAAACACTTCCATAATACCAATCAGGATATCTAATGCTAGCAAACCGCACATTAATGATGAAATAACCTTCAAAATTCTACTAAATAGTCTCAAAATCCATTCCCCCCCAAATTAATATAACTAGTTTAATTCCATAGTTGCTCTTACTTTTCCACAAGCAACACCATTATATAGCTTTCTTCTATTACTGTAACTTGGTAATTTTGTGACCTAATAATGAACACCAACAAGCAGCAAACTCAAGTACTAAAGCTAGAATCTCGAAGCACCTACTCACCTTCTGATTTTCTAGCTTCCGCCGTATACAAAGTCTCACCATCAAACGTATGGATGGCGTGATCGATTTCAGTCTTTCCTTGTCAACTTTCTTCAATGCTTGGCATTCCACACAATGCAATTTCCAATCTGACTTCTGAAATTGATCACAAATGTCGCAATTCACTAAAACACGCAATGAGAGTGCTTGCAGTCACTAAAAAAAGTGTTTCTCAGTTTTTGGCTGAAAAAAAATCATGTTTTAGTGTCGGCATAATGTCAACTTCCACTTCTAATTCTGCTAACCAGAATCTAAAAGCAGGGGATGAGTATTTTAGATTTATGATTCTACTTGTGGTTTGACTTTTACAAACAAATAGGCAAGTTTACAACATTTCCACCACACACTCCCAACTTCTGATTTTATTTGCAAACACAACCAACTTTTGATTCTCAATTATTTTTACTTCTGCTACATAAATTTTTGGCAAACACTCCAAATGAAACCAAGAAAGCTCTTAAAAAATCATCATTACATCACCAAAGTTATTTTCAGTTCAAGATAATCACTTTTCTTCCCCTTTTTCATTTTATTGCCATTTTGTTGGTTTTGACACTACAGTGTTTGTTTTCATTACCTGACATATGCTGCTACAATACCAAACAACATGGCAAGCAGAGCATTTCTTGAGGTTGGTCGATGAAAAGCACCACTCGCACTTGGATTCAGGTGATTCTTTGTTCTTATTCGGAACAGAAACATATGGGCTCTCACTTATAATCACTTCCCCTGCATAATAACAAAGTCCCAGTCTTGAATAAAAAAAAGTTAATGAAAATTATGAAATTCTTGAAACGAACGGCGAAAATATTCTTCAAAAAACCTGGAGAGAAATCACGGGTGGTGAAAAGGCAGCGACCCTTTTCTGGGAACGTCGAAATTGTTAAACTTTTATTGTTCAATGCGTTCTGCAATTCATCCATTAACGCGGAGCTCGAATGTGCTGCTATTTTGTACAGTCGCAGGAAAAAGAATTCAGTACTTGAAGTCTAGAAGAGTGTCGTATAGGCGTTAGGCAGAAGATGGAGCCATTTATAATTACATTTTGGTCCCTATATTTATCTTGAAATGAGTTTTTAGTCCTTTCTAGAGTTGTTCTATACAAAATTTGGTCATATTTTAAACAGAGATTTTTTGTCAAAATAAGGTTATTCATACCCCAAAATTGATAAATACACTCATTTCCATATAATCGCAAAAATATCATTCACTTAAAAGATCAGATTATCTGTCTTAAAGAAGTTCTAAATACACCCGCATTCTTCTTCTTCTTTAACAAGGTAGATTTTTACAAACCCAGATTTTTCTCACACCTAAATTGTTGCAAATATAGACAATAAAATATTTATATTCCCAAATAATGAATGTAGATTCTAAGTTTATAGCATAAAATATGTTATTTTTCAAATTTTCAAGGTTGAAAAATACTATCGGATAGTCGAATGCGAAACTTGACACAATCACGCACTATGATAAAAAAATCCATCGCATTGACATCGCGTGTCATGTGGCATAATGGTCAAAAATTCATCATCCATCGTCGCATGCCATGTGGCATGATGGCAAAATGCCATCGCGCCATGTGGAGATAATGGCAAAAAACCCATCGTCTTACACATAAGGTTTTTGTGCAAATGTAAAATTGGAAATTATGGGAATGTATTTAGTAACTATGTTATATTTTAAAAAGTGGGTAAGGGTGTATTTAGTAAGTGAGTGTCTTTCATCAATTTTGGAGGTGTGAAGCGTGAATAGCGCCACCTTTTTTTTTACAAGAAAAATAATTTTTTTGTAATTTATACATGGATAAAAACATATAAATAAATATGTTAAAACTATAAGAAAATGAAATTAAAAAAGATTCATAGCGTCTAAGTTAATAATAAAAATTAGCATAAAACCTATAATTTTGAAAATTTTATAACGACTAAAATACCTATGATCCAAATACCACAATCTCATTTATTATCTCCATTGGATCGTAAATTTGTCTGTCTCAATTGTTTGTATAAGAAAAAGCGTAGCGAATATGACGATAAACCAAACGACGCACTCAAGAAGGTGAAATCACAAATAAAAAAACAAACGAAATAACCTAGATCGGCGTGAGAAAATCACTTATTCAGAAAATAAATCGATAAAAAGATGTAAATATAACGATTTCAATCCAAAAAAATAGCCAAAAACCACCCATTAATTACGTAGGACAAGAAAAAGAAGCAAAATAATGGCACGCATAAGGCCCATTTTAATTAATTGCCAATCTAAACTTGCTTATTTAATGAATGAAGTGTTTCTTGTAAATTAATAATTTAATATATCTCAAAAAAAAATATATATATATTCAAATTATTTTTAAAAACACCATTTTGGTATAGTAGTAAATTTAAATGGCGAAAGTGCAATTTTACCATTTCCCGCACTTCTATTTATTACTAAAAACATCCCTAAAAAGCTGAGATATTGTTTTCTCCGCCTCCGCCACCGCCACCGCCACCGGCCACTCCCATGCTATATCTAACTCTAAGTAGCTTTCCTCGATTTCTCTCTCTTAGAAGTGCCCTTCCCTTTCTCTCCCTTCAAAAATTCAGCTTCACGCCGAACAAACCCTACCTGTCAGCGAGTAATTCTACGAAGTTTCGATATTTGTTAGCATTTGTGTGATTTTCTGGATATGTGTTATGAGAAGTTGAATTTGTTTTTGTTGGCACTATTTTTTGTGCAGAAATGGAGCCACAATCACCGACGATGCTCGTGGTTTGCGGTAAATCGGCTGCAGAAAATGAATTAGCCCGTTGTTTGAAGAACAACAACACGTTAAAGCTCCCCGATGATTCTCCGGTAACTGTTGCCTTGCAGTCGGAGATTGAGAATCAAGAGAACGTGAACGTCGGTAGTGACGATGTTTTTCGCATAAATTTGTACATGGATTTACTCTCGACTTCTCTTTTCGGAAAGTTGCTCATTTTTTCTCCCAAATTAGCTTCGACGCATGATGTTGTTTCCAGGTGAGCCTTTATTTTATATTTGATTTTATGTCATTTTGGGTTGTTATCTGCTTGCAATATTGTAAAAAACGCTAGTCGGGCAGCAGACCGGGGCCTGGCCTAGCGCCTAGACCGGGACTAATCGGGATAGGCGGGGTGAGGTGGGGTCTAAAGGGAAGAAAAATGTAGGCAGACAAGGGAGGCTAGCCCCTAGACCGGGACTAATCGGGGATAGGCGGGGTGAGGTGGGGTCTAAAGGGAAGAAAAATGTAGGCACACAAGGGAGGCTAGCGCCTAGGTGGGACTAATCGGGGCTAGGCGAGATTTTTACAATAGAGGCTGCTTGATTTAAGTTTGTGTGAATGATATTACAAAATTGTTATCCACGCATTTTCGAGTTATATCTATTTTGTGATGTTTTCTTTTAAAAAAATTCTGGCAGTAATTTCATGGAGTTGCCTATTGGTACTGTATGTGTTGCTGACGTGCAGTTCAAAGGCAGAGGTATTAATGTCTTCATAATGCATATTGGAATTTCAAATTTGTCTTCTCATAAATTTATTTTAAATTATTTTATTTTGTTTGGGTATGCAAGGTCGTTCGAAAAATGTGTGGGAATCACCAAAGGGATGCCTTCTGTTTTCATTCACAATACAGATGGAGGATGGGCGAATTGTTCCACTTGTGCAGTATGTTGTTAGTCTGGCTATGACCGAGGCTATTAATGATGTTTGTTACTAAATGTAAGTGCTTGTTTTGAGTGTTACTTTCGTGCTCTTATTCAAATGAATATAAGAAAGAACTTCTTCAGATGAGCTGCATGAGCACTTTGAGCAATGAAATATATTGCTTCCATATCATGTTTAAGTCATTTTCACGATGAAAATACTTAGCAGGCAACAGTTTCCAAGTATTAGTTAGGATAATAACCGAAGCTTCTCATCCAGGCTTAGTATGTGGAACTGAAGGCATTTTTGTTGTCTTGTGCTGAAGTGGAAAGCTATATCTCGGATAACCAACGTGAAAGTTGAAACTCGTGCTTAATTTAGGGATGATGGAGCTCGAAGAGAGTGGGGGCAAACATTGACTTTACTAACTGTGAAGAGTTCTGTGGATTTGATAATGTATTCGAATTTCAGAATGAGTGGGTAAGAATATATATGTATATGTATATGTGTGTGTGTGTATATATATATATATAGTTATGAAGAAGAAGGTTTGGATTAGTTATACAATGTTTCATCCTTCTGTTTATTCGAAATTAATTGAAGGCAGTGCATCATTTACTGCAATAGCACCATAGATTTAGTGTTTGGCTGAAAGCTTGTAACTTTGGCAATTGTTTGTCCCAGCATTCAGTGTTGGTACAACAACAACAACAACAACAAACTAAACCTTAATCCCACTATGTGGGGTCGGCTATACGGATCACATCGCGCGGATCATATCCCACTGTGTAATTTACCTGTTGAATGAAAGTAATATGAAAAAATTCTAGCCTTAGGTACAGTTTATTCTTAAATGGTGAAATTGCGTTCAAGGATTTAATCCAATTATCTTGTCTTAACTAAAGAGCAACAGCTCTTCATATTTTAGTGCATGCAAGCTTTGCACCTGAAAGTCCTTGAAAACACTTGACATCACGTTTTTCTTTTTCCTTCTGCCAATGTCAAATTTCATCACATGTTGCTTTTCATTGCATCTTTGATTATCTATATTATTCTGTTCAAAAGGTGCCTTATGCATATTATACTTTTGGGCAACTAGCTGGCTGTAAGATATGAGTGTATGAAGATCTATCCTTTTTTACCAGTTCTTTCTTTTTGGTTTTAGAAGACATTTCTTTATGTTTTGTTTAGGGGAATGTCAGGAGCAAAGATGGTGATAAAGTTGCTTTTGCTTTCTTTAGTGTGTGAAGTGTTTCATATTCAACTTGTTCATCAATGACAAATTATTAGCTACGAAGTGATGGAACATTTGCAGTCGTGAAGTTCTTCCATTTGATTGATTTCAAGATAAATAAATATATATAGACTGGCATAACATTCTCCAGGAGTTCTGAAATTCAAGTTTATGTTTGTGGATTGTTTTTTGACGCAAAAAATAAGAGCCACATTTGAAAATAATTTGATGTTCTTTTGTTGAGAGTGTGTGTTGTTACTTTGGATAGTGCAATCAACTTCATGCTTTTTGTTAATCTGGATTTTTGAAAATTCATATTCTGATACCAAAATATTTCAGGGCATGCCTTCTCTTGATGTTAGAATAAAGTGGCCAAATGACCTGTATTTAGATGGTCTTAAAGTGGGAGGCATTTTGTGCACATCGACATATAAGTCTAAGAAGTTTAATGTCAGTGCTGGTAAATACTCTTTTCTTTTGATTATACAAAATTGTAAACAAACAAGTGACTCCATATATATGAAATGACTGCAAAGAGTTTCCCCTTTTTTATTTTGGCACCATCCCATTCTCACTGTAGCACTGAGTTATGTTTGGTTGTGTTATATACATGGTAAAATATGACATGATTGTTGAAATAGAAGAGTTACCATTGAGATTTTTTGTTATTATATTTTAGGAATTGGCCTGAATGTCAATAATCAGAAACCAACAATATGCTTGAATGCTGTTCTGCAAAGGTTGGGGGTGTGTTGCTGCCAAGTACAACGTGAAGAAATTATAGCAGCTTTCTTCAATAAATTTGAGTGCTTTTATGATATTTTCATTACTCAAGGTGATCATTTTGCCCTTTACCACTTGACTCTTTCTAGTTTATTAATTTTTATTTTCGCTAAAGTTGTTTTGTTTTAGCATTATGTTTCCTCAATCAACAATTGGATATTGAAGTCGACATTCACTTAATTGGATAGTTTTTCATAGTGTGTTACTAACCTTTAAATCATTCACTATAGCAGAAAGTTTTTGATGTTGGCTTAAATTATTTATTCACATTATATTGCTTCGAAGAACTTTCAGTTTAATTAAAAAAAAATCCAATAATCACATATTATTTTGGCATTGAATGAGCAAGTACATCTCCATACCATCTTGGCATGCACTTAAATTTGGCTTCAATGAACTGGTCTTGTGAAGTTGATTATGCGTAATAGAGGGCATAAAGCTGAACTGTGTGACCCTCTAATTGCATATTGAATTTGGTTTTACAGTTTTGCATCAGACCATTTTTCAGATTTTCATTTTGGTTAGGGATAATTACAACCAACCAACCCCCCCGATGTTTGGACTAAGTAAAAAAAAAAAACTAGAGATGTCTCAAAATTAAAAAAAAAACTCATTAATTATGTTTTAAATTAAAGGACGTAATTGTAACATTTCTATAAAATTCGGGAGGATTTTTGAAATATTTTTTGTTTATAAAGGGGTAATGTAAGACGAAATCAGACCTCAAGGGAGTTTTTGTAATTTTCAAAAACCTCTGGATTTTTTTGTAATTAGCCTAAACCTCAGTTTTTTTGTTTTTTTTTTTTTTGTAATTATCCCTTTTGGTTATAAAACATTGTAGACATAACCCCTTCTTTAGACTCAACATGCTTTCTGAAGTTCGTTTTGAAGTATGAACAATGTTTTACCTGCCAAACTTCTACTTGTCAATAGCTTACTCTGTAAGAAAAATAATTTTTATTTATCCCGCAGGTTTTCAAGCACTAGAAGAGCTGTATTACAAGACATGGCTGCACAGGTGAGACTATTAAGTGGTTATTCCTGCAACTAGCAATGATTTATAATGGTGGCGAGGGGGTAATGCCGTGTTGGTTTTTTCTAGGGGTGTGCTTGAAACAAATTTAAAAGGGTTAATAAAAAACACCTGAGGTTTGGGCTAATTACTAAAAAACTAGGGTTTTCAAAATTAACAAAAACCTTGAGGTTGACTCTATCTTACATTTTCCCTCTTCATAAACAAAAACTTTTCAAAAACCTCCCTGATAGTTAAAGAAATATTACAGTACCCTCTTAAGTTTAAGACAGAAGCAAACCTGTGGGGTCTTTTTGTAATTTTGAAACATCTCCGAGTTTTTTTGTAATTAGTCCAAACCTCAAGGAGTTGACTCTGTCTTACACTTACATGTCTCGCTATAGAACTATATAAAGAGTTGCCCACCACTGTAAGATCAAACACAAATTTAGCATGATTATCATATGAAGGGTTCTTATTTGGTCATCTTGAGAAATTGATGATTGAAAGATGAGTACACTTGAAAGAATAAAAGGAACTATTTGCCATGGTTCTACTTCTCTTCTTGCTTCTCATTTGCAACTTGCATGCAGTGGACAGCGAGTTATTCTACAGGAAAAGAATGAAGATCAGGACCAAATTTCAGAACATGTGGTCACAATCAAGGTGAATATATGGATAACATGGCCATGTGATTATTTTTCAGGGATAATTACAAAAAATACTCTTGAGGTTCCTCTTTATATTATTTATTTATTTATTTTGGGTACCCTTCTGCTTAATATGGTCTTATACATTCTGACATATGAAAGTATGATAATTAAGTGTCATGACGGTGGCATTACTTAATGTTTGTTATTTTACCCAAATGGGTATTTGTGCTGAAAGTAACATATTTTCGGTTCTCAGGGTCTAACAACATCTGGGTATTTATTGGCTGCCACTGAAGATGGTCAGACGTGTGAGCTTCATCCGGATGGAAACAGGTACACGTTTATCTTAACCAAGACAAGTACGATGAGATCGCAGTGTGTGCTTTTAGTCCTCGATCCCACTTAAATTTGCAGGCTTTAAAGCAATCAAATTATCCAACTAATAGGATTGCGTTGACCAGTAATACTATGTTATACGCTGACAGGAATTTTAATTGTAGCACCAGAAAATGAACTAAAGTAGTGCTTTTTTCCCCCTAATAAATCGTTCTTGATGTTCCAACCGATGGTGAAATTGTAGTAATGATTCTTTAGTTAAGTTTGAGCATCAAATTTCCTAATGTGTTAACGGAAAATTGTAAAAAGTCAGCCTCGGTATTGGAAACTCTCAAGTAAACATTGACATTGTTACTCAAAAATTGGGATTTGGGAACTCCTCAGATTTGTTATATGGTTTATAGTTTTTCAGATTAAACAGAATATGGAGTTGGGCTTTCATTTTACGCTTACTATCAATGAGGTCTCCATATTTTGATGGGTTAACTACGAAAAGAAAACTTGAGGTTTGACCTAATTACAAAAAAAAACAGTTAACTTTCAAAATTACAAAAAGTACCCCTGAGGTTTTATTTTGTTTAACATTTACCCCCTTCATAAGCAAAAAAAACATTAAAAAAAACCCACTCACATTTCTAAATGTATTATACTTAGCCCCTTAATTTTAACATTAAATCAAAACTTAGGGGTAATTTTTGTAATTTTGAAAGTTAGCTAGTTTTTTTTTTGTAATTAGGTCAAACCTCTAGGGATTTTTTGTATTTATCTCCATCGTAATTGAACAAAGGCCTTCAGTTAATATCTGCAATGGGATATATGGGAAGTATCAGGCCTATGAATTTCCTATATAATCGTCCATTTTTTTCCCATTTTATCCCGGTCTGCTCTTTCCTTGTCCTTTCATGTAAGTTTCGTAAAGGTGGATTATTCATTTGATCTTTCCTGCTTTGCTTGTCCTTGTTTCTTAGTTAAGTGATGCAATTGCCTGCCTGCCTTTAGAATTTGTACGTTTTGCAGCTATCTGCATAGTTGTCTTGATGCAAAATAGCAAATATTTTCTGATGTGATTTTTGAAAACACGACTAATACTTGTATTGGTCATGTATGCATGACCATTCATTGCCCTCCCCTGGTACGTTAGACTGTGTGATTTGTATCTGGATTGGGTGGAAGCTCCTCAGGCTGCGATTACCTGATAATTTTTTTGTAAAGTTTCTGCTCAAGAAATAAATTTGTCCCGACATGCAATTATTTGTGAATGCTTTTGAAAAATACATTATTAACTCATTTTCACTTTTCCAATCATTAATTATATCCAATTATAACTTTAATAAAGAGATAGTTACAGGAAGAAAAAAACCCTTGAGGTTCAAGCTAATTTACAAAAAAACTTACAGGTTTTTGAAATTTACAAAAAAATTCCTTGAGGTTTGATTCCGTCTTATATCCCTCTTCATATGCAAAAAATATTTCAAACCCCCCCGATATTTATAGAAATATTATAGTTACTCCCTCAAATTTAAGACATAATCAAACCTGGGGGTGGGGGAATTTTTGTAATTTTAAAACATTTCTGGATTTTTTTGTAATTAGTTCAAACCTTAGTTTTTTTTGTAAATATCCCTTTAATAAAAATAAAACGTCACATCAACTATCATCTTTACACTTTCATATCACAAATACATTGTTCACTTTCTCTTATCTTTCCAACACCAATACATCCCAGTCCAGGAACTAAAAGGGACTAATATGAATAGACCGACCCCTTTCTTTTTCCCTGTCTCCGCACCAGTATCGGTGGCTGAACCGCAACTGCTAGTGATGGGACGGACCGGAGGCGGAACGTCTGTGTTAGCCTTCATCCATCCAGGTAGAGGTGGAGGAAGCACGGTCCTTTCGAACCAATCAAGATAACTAAAAGTAAACTCCTTCTTTCTTATGGTAATCAAACGGATAGCGAACTCTCTCGGCCCACAGACACCCTTGGGACCACTCTTCCCCCTGCGCGGCAACCCCTACATCTCTGAAGGACTGAACAAGGAAATTCTCTGAGCTCGGTCAAAGAGAAATACAATCACCAATACATCTAATCTAATGACTATTTTACTAAAAAAATCATCACATCAGCTATCACGCATAAACGGGATGGAAGGCAGAAAGGGGCTTGGTTTCAACGGCTTTCCTAGCTGCTTGCCGGAGATCATTATTATATTTTTCTCATTTCCAATCACATTCCTCAAAATTTGTCCTTATTTTCCCATACAACTTTTTCACGATATTCTCTCCAAAAAAAGAAAGGAGCAGAACGAAAGATCAAACAATCACACCCTCATGAATCCTGAGTCCGCATCTCTATTAATCCCAAAAGTCATCAAAAGTTAATTGTTGAGATATCCAGGAGTATATCTTATCTTCCATTTCCCTGCTTAACAAAACAATGTGCATATGTCGGCTCTTCGAAATGACATTCTTTGGATTTTTCAGTTGTCCACTTCACGTATGGAGTGTTTGCAAAAACTTATGCTTTTAGAAACACTGATTCATTGTCGCAGAAGTAGAAGCTGTTGAGAATCAGAAGTTGATAGTGTTTGAAAATAAAATCAAAAGTTAGAGTGTTTGGTGAAAAAGTTGTAAAAGTGCTTATTTATTTGTTAAAGTCAAACCATAAGTAGAAGCAGAAATCTAAAACACCACCGCTCTACTTTTAGATTCTGATTAAATGAAGCAATAACAATGCTTTTCTTAAGCCAAAAAATGAGAAACACCTTTTTTTAGTGATTGCAAACACTGCCATATACAACACTCTAAAATAGCTTGGGAAAAGCAATTTGATCTCGTCACCTCAATTTCCTCTTCTGTTTTGTGTTTGAGTATTTGTGAGGGACGGAGAGAGGGGGGGGGAAAGGGCTTGGATTTTAGAAGGTTTGGCAGATTTCTTCATGGCCCACTTTGATGATAACACTCCATCCCAAAGTGTATATGGCATTTATTCAATGTTGTATGCATTTATATGTTTACCATGTGTTCTCACATTCATTGTTGTGCTCATCTGAAAGTATTTCACTGGATTTATCTGACTCTCACTCCCATGTGGCTACAGTTTCGATTTCTTTAAAGGACTCGTGAGAAGAAAATTGGCATGAAGAAAGCTTTGACATCAAAACATGTGAGTTTGTGAGAATTTCTGTTTTTTTCTACCTTCTTCATTTTCCTTTTGTCTGTCAAATTAATGTGGCCAAATTTTATCATTTTACTCTTGTCTAATATAAAATTAGGTAGGTTGGTTGGTTGGTTAGTTCAAACTTTTGGCAACATAGGGACAAAAAGATTGGAGTATTAGTTTAAGGAAAGATGTGAGAACATGTTTGTTTTGTTAGTGTAACACATGATTGTTGGCCTACCAAACTTCACATGACCTTCAGGTGGTGGTGTTAAGGTATATGGTCCCTTAACAGTTGTCTTTTGGAGTAGAATAGGAATTTTGGCCCTCTTGTTAGATTGGTTGATGTTTATAAAATTCAATAATTGCTATAGGGAAAAGAAAAATTCAAATATGGTATCTTTCTTATTATTTCTGTGGTTTGATCAAAGCTGTCTTGGTTTGTGTTTGTTCTCAAAGTTGGTGTGTATTAAACTTTTAGGTTGGAACGTTTGTTTGTACTCTATTTTTTTTTTAAAAATTTAACAATTATTTGCACTTGATTTAATTAATTTTTCTAGCCCATGACTCAAGACTCTATAGATAGATTGACAAAATATAGGTTTAAGGAATTTTTATGAGGTTGTTGTCAAGTATTTTGCGATAATTATAAAAACTACCCCAGAAATTTCTCTTAATTGCAAAAAACTCCAATTATCTTTTAAAATTACAAATACCCCTATTAAGTGTTACAATTACCTAACAAATACTCTTTTTTGAGGGTTGAGAGTGCAATTTGTAAAAGAGAAAGTGAGAGAAACAAACGTGAAGGGGTATTTCGAAATAGAATTGGTTTTTTTTTTTTTTTTTTGGCAATTGGGTTAAACCTCAACGGTAGTTTTGTAATTAATCGTAATTTTTAAAAAGCAGAAGAGCCAGTCTAGTCTTTGCATAGTGAGCCCAAGACTCGGGGAGAAAAAATTATTTATTTGTGAATAAAAAAATCATTTAATTAGTTCTTGAATTTAATTATCTTTTGAAGTAATGCCTCTTCATATCAAATAGCAATGATTGTTACGAGTAACTGCGCAAAAATTTATGTGAGACGATGATATTTTTAGTGTAAATAATGATATTTTTAATGTAAAAAATATCATACTTGTCTAAATACACTCAAATTAAGTGTATTTAGGGAAGAATTAAATGTATTTAGACAAATATCACTTTTTACATCAAAAGTATCATATCACGGTCTCACACTATATCACAAAAGACCAGACGAAGCAAATGTTATTTTTGTAGAAAATGCGCAATGAGCCAATGATGGCTACATTAATGAAAACAAAAGTGTGTGATAAATAGACTTTTTTTTTTGTGATTTACATTGTGAAAACAGTAAAAACAATTTTTTAAAAAAGGTGGAAAATAAACAACCCAATGGTTGGCCTAGCGAGGTTGCAATTGCACCTCAAAGTTCTGAGTTCAAATCTTGACCATTGGATGTCCCATAGTCCGAAGAAAGTGTAGAGTGCGTGACCTTGGCTGGTGTGAGATAGTTTGGGTCATTGAAAAAAAGGTGAAAAATGAAAGAGGACATGGTCTGTGTTGCTCAGATTTGACAGCGGTGATTGTCTCCCCAAAAAATCGGTGCTGACTTATGAATCCTGTCTTAACAGTTGTATGTTTGGATCTTTTGGAAAAGTGCAATAACATGATATTATTTCCATTTTTTTGTCAGGTTTTGGTTTTCGGAAATGTATGCCGAATTTGTCCCAGCATTTGAGATAATTTCCTAGACATTGCGTACCCTTCATAACCTTTGAATTGATTGATGGTACAAAATGCGGTTTAAATTGTTCTAATAAATATCGGCATAAATTATTTAAGTGTAATAGAACAATTTTTACTGATTAAGATTTTTTGTTTGAGATTCAAAAATTGTATTCCATTGATGTAACTGTTGTTTGAATGAGTTGATTCGAATTTTATGTATATGTTTTCTTTTTTTTTTTTCTCTAAATGAATCGAGTCGAATGGAGCTTTTAATTTTGTCGAGCCCAAAATGTTATTTTTGGGTGGAGTTATTCAAGGACTTGTGACATTACCATTGATAATGTGGGATCGTAAATAAGAGTGATAATTTGAAGTACGACATGATGGTATGATATGAACACGATATGAAATTACGGGAGGTTTGGGTTAGGTGTTATTGGGTGGACGCGATAATAATGTTAAGAAATTGGGTTCAAATTGAGCTAGCCCAAAAAGCTCATCAAATTCAATAAGACTCGATAACTTAAATTTATTTTTGTACACCTTTTAAATTCTAACCTTAACTCGCTAAGTGGCTTTATATATGATAAATATTAGAAAAAAGTTGATATTGTATTATATCAGTAAATGGCTTAACAGGCCAAACGGTTTAAATGGGCCAAACAAGTAATAATAATTAATACATAAATATAACGAAGTTGTTTATCAGGCTTAACGAGTCGTGTTTGGACTATTGAGTTTTTTATTGTATCGGGTTTGGGCTAGTATTTTCAGTCCATTAAGCTTATAGAACCGTATTGATTAGTATTTATTGGACCGGGATCTTTTGGGTTGGCTAATAACAGCATAACCCGCACAATTTGCCACCAATGGTGTTTGTGTATTTGCATCAAGAATCACTCAAGTAGACATGAAAAGGTGCCATTTGAGCTCTTCAAATCCCTTTATATGGTCAAAATATACTATGGATTGGATCCCATGATAGACATAGATAATTGCGGTTTATAGTCTACGTCTTTCTTTGATATTTGATTCCAACAAAGATATAATTCTTAGTTTGCACATGAAAATTTGATTTGTTTTAGATATGGATCTCCATCAATTAGTCAAATCATCTTCTACATCTTCACATGGCTACCACGTTTTAGTGGACCAAAAAATTACTTATTCTTCTCATCTTCATTTTTACAATATTTTTAAGAAAACAAATTTCGGCATTTGTATTTTTAGAACAATACTATAACATACTTCCAATTAATTCAAATTTCGTAAAGTTTAATGATGGGAGAAGCCATTTTTTGAGTACAGTGGGGAATAGTAGAGAGGGGACATACGTATTCATATGAGATTGAACTCGGGTCAAGCACCCTTTAAAGATGGCAGGGGATAGGGAATCTTCGTTCCTCCTGGGGATCCGTCCCGATCGGGCAGGGATTCCTTGAAAATTTCCCCCTTAGGACGGGGACGACGATTTTTTTCATATTAAATATAATAATGACAAAATCTTTAATTTATTTTGTATAATAAGTGTTTTATTAGTTTTTTATCTAATATATATATTATTTAAATATTTAAAAATGATTAATTTTTTTAGAAATGTTAGCTTTTGCCAAAAAAAAAATCAAAATGGGCCGCGGGGTTGGAGATGGGGGGAATTTTTCCCCGTTTCCCCCGCGACGACAGGGATGGGGATGGGGATCGCTTCCCCACCTCACCATGTTGACATCCCTAGTATTTTTACAACACAAGACAAGACCAGTGAAACACAAAGTTGATCACATAATGGGAAAAGCCATGATCCGATCTCAATTGTCTATCAATAAGCAGTAGCCCATTTCTAGCATCTCTTTTTCCTTAGAAGGGTCAAAATGAAAAATAAAATCCAATTAACCTTTAAATTACATTCTATAATTGCTAGTCATAAATTGTTACTGATTTAATTAGCATAATTGCACATTAATATTCTCTTAGCAATGTGAAGATGGTAACAGAAAGTAAAAGAATAGTCTGACAACAGGTGGAATGTTTTCATTTTCTTTTGTTGAATTTTTTGAAAAGTAAAAAAGTACTGTAAGGTAACAGTAGAGCATTTGCCTCGTACTGAATACAACGTGATATCCACGCCATTACTTTATGCTCAATCGGAGAAAATTCAACAACCACCTCTCCGCCACCAACAACTGCCCCTCCTCCGCCGTAGTGGTGTAAATTGCCGCCAGAAACTATGAAACTGCCATTTAATACTCCCTCCGTCCCAATAAGATAGGCTACATTTCTTTTTTTTTCAAAGAAGGGTCCCAATTTATGAAAAATTTCCTTTATGAAAGCTTGATTAATTACACAACAATAGACTAAACTAACTCTATTTAATTCACTTTGTTTGAGACTAACAATGATATACTTTCATTTAATGCAATGGCAAAGTAGAAAAAATATAGAAAAAGATTATAATCCAAATTATATTTATTATGTTTTCTTAATCTGTGTGAAAAAATCTACTTGTTTATCTTATTGGGACGGAGGGAATATTAATTAGGGATAATTACAAAAACACCCCTAGGATTTGGGATAATTACGAAAAAAACTGATAGATTTTTGAAAATTACAAAATCCATCTTGACTTTTGATTATGCCTTACATCTTACCTCTTGATAAGCAAAAAACATTTAATCCCCCACCGCCCAACATTTGTTAAGATATTGCAGTTATTCATGGGCAGGTCCAAGAGGGGGCTCGCACCCCAACATTTTTTTTGTCCCGTTTTTTCTATGAGAAAAAAATAAAAAAAAAATATTATATGTTTTTTGTAAGTGAAAAAAAAAGTTGAGCTGATGGAAAAAAATTTGTGCTAGGGGTAGTCAAGCCAGCTGGCTACGCAATCTCTGGATTCTTTTGTAATTAGTCCAAAGGTCAGGGGGTGTTTTGTAATTATCCCTATTAAATTGTTATGTTAGCTAGCCATGGTACGTGCTGACATTGAATTGTAGTTTTAAAAGAAAAGTCTATAGATTGTTTAAAAAAAAAAAAGAGCCCAGATAATCAATTCATTATCAATCTAGTAGATAGCTTTCTGCATTTGACTACTAAGAATTTTGAATATGCTTATTTAAGATGTTATACAAGAAAAAAAAAAAACCTATAAAACAATAATGATATCCTCTTTCTCAGAAGAAGAATTGAAAAAAATAAAAAATAATGTTCTTAAGATATAAAAATAACGTTTAAACAATATATCGTTAAGCAAAACTATCTCTAAATTTTTGAAAACTTAAACTATTTTAAGAAAAATGTTTTAACACTCATGGGAGTTTAATGTTCACATCAATAAAAAAATATATCCAGGAGGAGGCTGATTATAATCGATTTTTTGAAAAAAAAATTATCACGCTCATATTCAGTCACGAAGCCAGAAATCTTGGGTAGGGAAGCCCAACTAATATTAATATAAAAAGAGTGTGTCGGGTTTTTTGGTCACTTCTCTATAATAAAAATAATTTTAACCATATATTTTTAGCTATTTTTTGGTTCAAATTTTCACTTTGTTTTTTTTTTCTTTCTAGGGACCGGTCCATATGGACCCGATACCAAAAAATGTACCGCATCAATTTTATGAAATATAACCAAGTACCTTATCAGAGAATACAAAAAGGGTATGACCATGTCAAAATGGTTACAAAATATGTTTTCAAAAAATATGACTATTTTTCATTTTTACAAAACATAAGTGGACAATTTGTCCATTACCACATGTAAAAATTAAAAATAATATATCAAATTTAAAATAAGTTGAAATTTTAATTAAGTTATTATATTAATTCAATCACATCTTAATATTAAAAAATAAATAACAAAATACAATTACATCTATATACCAAAAGGACAAAGAGAGACACAATAGTATAATGCAAAAATTCAAGTTAAAGTTTATGGCGGAGTATAAAAATATACTAAAATTTTTGAAAAATGGGCAAAATGACCAAGGCTCATATTTTTCAAGATTCACAAATGAACGTAGGAAAGAAGAATGCAAGATAATTGAAGATTTTTTTTTCTATTTTTCTATTTTATTATATTTTTAAGATTAAAAAGTGAAAGGTCCAAAATACCCCTGTTTTTTTTCAAAAATTTGACGGGGCCCAGTGCCCCCCTTGGCCATAATGGCTTCGTCCCTGCTCATATTCACTACAAGAAATATTCAGTTTACCTACAGAATAATCTATAGAGAAGTATTAAGATAATTGTAAAGTGTAGATATAAAGTTATTACTGGTAAATCATTGTAGGTAAATATTTACTTACAAAATCTAAAATTGTTAGTAAATATCTACAGTATTTTTGTCGGTAAATTTAAAAACTATCGGTACTGCTGGTATAATTTGGGGGAAAACAATATTTTTTTATTCTATAGGTATATATTCTATAGATAACTGTAAAACTTTAGTGACAAAATAATTTTTGTCGATAAATTCTATCGGTAAACTGAAATTTTCTTGTCATGATATTCCCTATTGTTTAAATATAAAAAAAAGTAAAATAATTACATAAAACCCCTATAGTCACAGCATAAATTCTACAATGGCCAGTTATAATTGAAGAGTTCAACAAATACTATCCAAAATTGTGTATCTATTTATACTTAAATAAAAAAAGACTTAGACATCAAGTCATTATGTACTAGTCTACCATATATTCCTAACCTATTGTTACAAAGTTGTACTGTATATTTATTCCACACGGCTTTGTTAATTAAACATTAGGATTTATAACCATAGACTATTATTCTTGTCTCTTTACAGGTTGTCTGAATTTCACCTCTGGACGACAGCATTTAATCTTAACTTCTTTTTGAAATTACCATTTTTGTAATGAGAAAAACAAAAGGGTTGGTGTGTAATTTTAACTAATAAAAGAAAGAGAAAGAATTTCTAAATACATTTAACCAGGTTGGCATCAAAGGCTAAGGGAGTAGTTTTTGAAGGAAAAAAGCAATATATTGAGGATATATATTGAGTGTGTCTGCAGAAAAAAATTCTGCTTTCAGAAGAAGTGATTTATTGTAGTAAAATTCAAAGTAGTTGGGAATCAGACGTTGGTAATGTTTGAAAATAGAAGAGAGTCGAAAATTGAGAGTGTTTGGTGAAAAAGTTGGGAGTATGCTTATTTGTGTGTAAAAGTCAAACCAGAAGCAGAAGTATAAATCGAAAGCACTCATCTCCTTACTTTTAGATTCTGGTTAATTTAAACAGAATTAGAAGTAAATTTTGGCATTTGAAAACACTACAAAATGATTTTTTCCTAAAAAAAAAAAAAAAAGTAAAAATGTTTTTTTCAGTGATTGCAAAAACTCCCATTAACTAGAATATCACTTCTATAATCACTTACTTTATTAGTTTTTCTTTTCTCAAGAGATCGTGGAATTATTTTATGCCTTGAGTTTTGAAGTATATAGTTTAGAAAATGTATCTCTATTTTGATTTTTTCTTGAGTACATATATCATTATAGCATATAAAATTAATTATTATTTGAAGTATTGAGTTTCAAAATGGAGTTGTCTTTTCAACATCTGCCAAATTAAATAAGAACCGACAGTCTTGTAATAACATTCAATATTTTTTTAAAAATTATTCAGCAATTAAAATGAAGCATCAATATTAAAAAAAAATAGATTTTGTCAAATAAATGTTTTTGTAGGTTGCACATCCTTTCAAATGCAATCGTTAGATGCATCGAATATCAGAAATTATCAAAATAAGAATCATTCTCTTCTTCTAACCTTGACAAGTGCATGCATATCTTTCTTCTTTAGTTATAAAGAACAAAAATCTTTCATACCCCACACAATAATAAAAATTAAAAGGCTACTTATCATTAATGCTGGATTAATTATCGATAGGGGCGGCTCTGGAGCGGCGCAGATGGTGCCGCCGCATAGGATCCTCCTCCGGCAAGGCCCCAAGAGTATATGTGTATATATTGTTTAGTTATATATATACAAAACTTTGTTTTATACTTTGGAGGTTATTAGTTCAAATTTTGACAACTGCAAAAATGATTTCGTTTTTCCCCTTTTCTATTTCTAACTAGTAACTATTGTGTTTTACTTTCTTTTTTTCTTTGAAAAAAAATAATAACTTAGGATTGTCTTTGATTTCAATTTAGAGTGAATTTTAGTAATTAATTGGTTATGAAATATTGATTGATGGGTTGTAGATAAAAATACAAGAATATCAATTTTTCATAGTTAATTCATTAATAGTTTTTCTTCTCATATCTCCGATTAGTCCCGCCTAGGCACAAGTCCCCTCTTATTTGCCTACGTTTTTCTTCCTATTAACCTCGCCTAACCCCACCTAGGGATGACAATTTCGATCCGCCCGCTGGTAGTAGTCCCCATACTGTTTGGCCATGTCCCGTGACCCGGGGTGGGGCGGGGGTGAGTCTGCGTATCACTTCCGTCCCACCCCGTCTAGAATTTTTATTTTTAAATATATTTTGCATATATGATATAATTTTTATGTATTCTTATATTATATTTAATATTTATAAATTAATAATATTAAATTTTGTAAATAATATTTTATAAATATAATTTATTTTTCCATTTTATCTTTTTATTTAATTTAATTTAAAATAGGGCCGAATGGGTCGTCCCGTTCTAAATACAGGACAGGTCTGGGTCTTGACTAACCCGCCCTATTATCATCCCTAACTTTATCAAACTATGTCTAGACGTTTGGCCCCAATCTGCGCCGACTACTAAAGTTTTTTATAACTTTGACTACAGCATAGTACAAAAATTCAGAAAAGGAAAATTATAAAATGAAGTCAAAAAAACCTGAGCACCATAAAATCCTCAACTCCCTGTTTACCAAGTTAAAATTCTACACTTAATACATCTGGAACATCACCGTCACCCCACCCCACCCCACCCCACCCCCCTCTCAGTCATCATCTCCACCGGAAAATTCTCCTTTCACCCATATTTCCGTGTATCCCCTAACTTCTCTCCCCCAAAATTCAATATCTATCTCCTATCCAATATATACATACAAATTACGTATATCTATATCTACACTCCCCATATTTAGCTTAAACTCTCTTACAATTCCCCTGTTTTTTTGTTTTTTGTTTTTTTGTTTTTTCATGTTCAGGGATTCCAATATGAAGCGCGCGGAATCCGGAGAGAAGTTTTGAGTTATGTTTATCCTACAATGCATTCGTTCTGCTGCGTATCATCGGTGACGATCAACAATTCCGACATGCCGTCGTCTCCGCCATCGCCGTCCGATCGGCCGACGAAAAGCCAGAATTCGACGGCGATCTCTAGGGCTTCGCCAACGCGTGATTCAGGGGCGGATCGCGGTTCGGGTGGTTTGGGGAATGACGTCAACAGCAATCACGGTCAGAATCATCATCACAGCCGGGAATTGACGATTAATGATATTGTTGGGGATGGGATTTCTGGGATTTTGTGTAAGTGGGTGAACTATGGGAAAGGGTGGAGGCCGAGGTGGTTTGTGTTGCAGGATGGCGTGTTGAGTTACTATAAGATCCATGGACCGGATAGGATTGTTGTTAATCAGGAGACGGAGAAAGGATCGAGAGTGATTGGGGAAGAATCGATGAGGCGGATTATGCGGCAGCATAACAGTCATCATCACAATCACCATAGGAATAGGAGCAGTAGCTCGTCGCCGAAGAACCGGAAGCCCGTTGGTGAAGTTCATTTAAAGGTTTCATTATTCACAATTCTATTGTACCAGAAATTGTCGTATTATAGTCTATATGTCGTGTGGATTGCAGTGGAGTAATTTTTTTCTGAATTGGAATTATAAATGAGGATAGTGTCTTAAGGAATTTTGGCATGCAGAGAAGGATTTTATGAAAATGGTTTGCTTTTCGTTTGGATGTGTGCTATTGGGGTTTTATTTTGTCCAATTTGCTTGAATTGATTTCTTTTTATTTACCAGCAGATTTGTTGTTATCTGGTACTTTTATAGTGAGAGGTTGACTTTGTTTTGATGGTGAAGAATGTTAATTAGCCTGCATTATGGGGGTTTTCTTATTACTTTCTTTTTGCTTCAATTGGCATGATTTATATTGTCTCTGTAATGAAATTTATAAATGTATTTGTTTGGTCTTTTTCAATTGAACAGAACTTGCTTCAATTGGCATGATTTATATTGTCTCTGTAATGAAATTTATAAATGTATTTGTTTGGTCTTTTTCAATTGATTAGTTCTGTGCAGGTCTCATCTATTCGAGAGAGCCGATCAGATGATAAGAGATTCACCATATTTACGGGGACTAAGAAGCTCCATCTAAGGGCTGAGAGCAGAGAGGACCGAATGACTTGGATGGAAGCATTGCAGACTGTGAAGGATATGTTCCCGAGGATGTCCAACAGAGAGTTAATGGCTCCGGTGGATAACCTAGCTGTCTCAACTGAAAAGCTGAGGCAGAGGTTGTTGGAAGAAGGTTTGAGTGAGGCTGCCATTCAGCAGAGTGAGCAGATCATGAGAAATGAATTTGCATCGCTGCAGAATCAGTTGATGCTTTTGAAGCAGAAGCATTGGCTCCTCATGGACACACTGCGGCAGTTAGAGGTACATGTTAAGATTAGTAGAAAATCCCTTACAAATTCAATGCAGAGATCTTCTTTAGTTCCTTCAAAGAATTGTGCACATTAAAGTGCTTTTAGATCTCCTTAGATTTTGTAGCTGGGTAGCTCGGTCTTGAAGCTGTTTGTATATTTCCTGTGCTTTGTAGACTGGCTGTAAACAACTGATATTTTTGGTTTTTTTCCCCCCTCTATCTGTTGTATAGATATCTTGAACTGAAATTGGTCTTGAATATCACTGTACTGATAGTGTTATTCTATTTGAATAATTCAATGAATAAGTGACTTTTTCTTCAGTAATGCTTTAATAAATTTGCCTTATTTGAAGTTTTAGTCATCTACGAGGTGGTTGGACTTCGATCACTCTTACAGTAAGTTTTTTCTGATTTTTATTTGGTGTAGCATGGTGGTGGAAGTGGAGGTTTTTAGCTTTCCAGGCACTTGTTTGGCTTCTTTTTCTGTTCACTCTCTTATGAACCAATGCTGCTGCAAAAATTTCACGTTCTATATATCGAGTTGTTTTTTTCCCTAACTTTCTGCAAAAGAATATATGTGAAAATTATAATTTCTCCTACTTTACTGACTTCATTTTATACCTCCTTGTATAATGGTGAAACTGGAGAGAGATGGGAGTAAGATGTTAGATTTAGCTTGCCTTATGGGCAAGGCATCCACTACCCTTTAGGTTTCTTGGAGTCCTGAGATGGATACTGCAGTTAATAGTTTCTTTTTGTGGTGTAAATTGCCAATGCCACAGGTACATGCAAATATATGCCCAACATATTTTTCAAATCAAGGAGTTTGTGTGTGTATATGTAACCGAAAGATAGGCAAAGGAATCTTTATGTTCCAGTGCCTGTTCTGCCTATAACCGTTTCTCCTAGTGTAAGATAGGATTATCATGTTTATTTGACTAATTCCTTGTTTGGCTTGAGAACAAGTGTGAGTTTTAGTGCTACCCCTCTATGATTTGAGACTGCAGTTTCTTGCCGACAAACTTTGAAGAAAAATGATTTGTTGGTTAATATTACAGCTGGAATTCATTCTTTTGCCATCCAATTGAAGTGAAGAAACTGATACTGATTGTCTCATTCATGGATTTTGTCATGCTCTTCTCTAGCCTATTGTAATTTGACAACGTTGTTTTCTAAAGCTTACATGAAGCATTTTTTTCCCAAGGAAAATTGTTGTCTGATGTCTTTTTTTTTTTTCCAGTTGTTTCACTGCCAACAAATTTTATGTACATTTTAATTCTACTTCTTGTTTAAAATGTGAAGACTCCTCCTTGGTTGTATGTATCTCTTATCTTATTTCATGTATTTCTATATTAGTCTTTAGAACAAAGATTTTTCTACTCTTAGAAGTTTATACTAACAAACATGGAATCTAAACCTCCACTTGGCTATATTTGTGGAATTAGAATATTTTTGCTGATCTGTTGAACATGGGAGTTTGATTGTATTATCAAATTACTAAGAAATGATAAGTCTATCCGCATTGCTCCTTATATTAAATTTTTTTTTAAGTATCTGCAGCCTGCAAGGAAAATAGTATAGAATTATCCACTTCAATGGATTTTCATTTTCTTGTGAATTTATGAGGTGCTGTTTTGAATAGTATCAAATCCATCCAGGATACTTTTTAAACTCCCATGCTTAACGGAAGAGCGTGGGAAGACCTAATCCTTATCTGTTGTAGTTTTTACCTTCATCTTTTATGTTATTGTGTGAACGGTTCATGCCTGTAAATTCTTTTTGGCTTGTCCTTGCAAACTAGTCCATAAATATCTTGTCTTTTGCTTCTTCATTATGAATTACAGCTTTTAGTTAAATCTTTCCCTTTGTGATGGCATATATCCTTCCAAGATTTGATAATTTAAGAATTTCAAATGTACAGTATTATTTTATCTATTAGCAACTCATTTGATACTTCTAATCCTGTGTATTAAATTGAGAATTCAAAAGCATGCCTTGAGCCCTTGCTGAGAAATAGAACATGGTGTCCTGATTTTTTTTTTAAATGATACTTCTAATCCTGTGTATTAAATTGAGAATTCAAAAGCATGCCTTGAGCCCTTGCTGAGAAATAGAACATGGTGTTCTGATTTTTTTTTTTTCATTTAAAAAACTAGTTTTGGTTCTCCTTACTTGTTCAGCTAAAAAATGGTAGCTATATTGTGTAGACAGAAAAAGTGGATTTGGAGAATACAGTTGTTGATGAGAGCCAGAGGCAGTTAAAAGAAGTTGAAGCATCCTCTGGATCAAGGCAAGATAAGTATAGTGGTACACTACCAACTTGTTCTACTCATTTTAAAAACCACATTATGATTTCTCATGTCTAAACTGTTTAGTGTAGACTAAGTCAATGTTCTTGTATTTAAGTTGTCCAGTTTTCCGTTGCAGTTTTTTTTGGTTTGTTATATAAACTAGTAAGATAATGACTGTCAAATGTTGCAAACCTTTTTCTTGCTTAAAATAAAGAACGATTTGGTTGTATAACTTCTATTTATATCATTTGTTAAACATGGATATGTAAAGATGTTATCTGACATTTACAGTTTTCAGTTCGTTCATGTTTATTTTAGTTGTTTAAAATATATTCAGCCAAATCTCATTACCCTTTTATATACTTCTACCAGAAAGTGCCAGTGAGTCTGAAGATGAAAATGAAAGAGTAGATGCGGCAGATGAAGATACAGATGAAGAAGACAATACTTTCTTTGACACCAGGGACTTTCTTTCTTCTAGCTCTTTTAAAAGTAACGGGTCCGACTTTAGGATATCATTATCATCTGATGATAATGAACATTATGCTTTTGAAAATGAAGAGGGTATCGATCCTGCCATTAAATCTGCTGGAACAAACTTTCCTTACGTGAAGCGTCGGAAAAAATTGCCAGACCCTGCTGAGAAAGAGAAAGGAGTGAGTTTGTGGTCAATGATTAAAGACAACATTGGGAAGGATCTTACGAAAGTATGTCTCCCGGTTTACTTCAATGAGCCTCTCTCTTCTCTGCAGAAATGTTTCGAAGATGTGGAATATTCATATCTGATTGATCGGGCCTATGAATGGGGAAAGAAGGTAGGTTTATGCTAGGAATATTAGTTCAATTTCTGGTGGCACTCGCATTGACTGATGCATTAGCTGTAATTCCATTGGGGAATTTTTCTCTTTGATATTTCCCAGAATAGTTAAACAGAATAGACGAAGTTTTTCTAAATGGTTTGCTTTATGATGATTAAATTCAATTGGTTTTTATAGCTTTGAGGAAGTGGGAATTGAATTTGGTTCACCTACATGTCACCAAAATTATATGTGTATTTGCATTCTCAGGACGTGCATTCGACATCAGCAGACTCCTAATTGATTTCCCCCACCAGCTCTCTAATCAACATCAGATAATTAAAAATAAATAAAGGGACTTTGTTTGTTACTTTAGCCAAAAAAACTCGGGTTAGAAAAACAGGAAATATGTTTGATGGCAGAAGACAGACAGTAGTCCCATCTTATCTGTTCACCGTCAAGTTTTGCCATCACATGTTGCATTCTTGTTTAGTTTCTCATAATTGATTTTGTTTGTATCTTTCCTTCCATCTCCTAATGCTCAGGACCAATGTTTTTATTATGTGGACTCAGAATTTGTTTTTTTTTAATTATTTATATTAGCATTTCAATGGATTTCCTCTCTTGTTAAGTCTTTTTGTTGATAGATCTTCTGGAATTGATATTCAATGAACATGTGATGAGTTGGTTGTAGTCAATTTTATAATCTGCATAAATGATGGAGAATGCTCTTTCATACATGATGCTTCCAGTTTGTCGCCATTTAGCATCTGACTTGTGATTTAATATATTCTTTATAGGGTAACAGCCTTATGAGGATTCTAAATGTAGCTGCATTTGCAGTATCTGGATATGCTTCTACAGATGGAAGAAATTGCAAACCTTTCAATCCATTGTTAGGGAGACTTATGAAGCTGATTATCCAGATAAAGGCCTTCGGTTTTTCTCGGAGAAGGTATCAGTTTATTGCCTGGAGCAAACTTATTGTGTTTTTAATCATGTCTCACAAATATGGTTGCTATGTTAGTGCCCTAGGCAAGTTTAAGAGATAAATGGGCCTGGGCAAACTCATCCCCAAAAAGCTAGCTCAAGGAGAGAGGGTGCCCAACCCACATTTAATCATTTATACACAATAACAGCCCAACAAATTGGCAATGTGGGACAACACAAATTCTAACACCCGCACTCACGCCGAGCGTGCCAATGCAAATGGGCGGGGGTCCAATTCCCAACATCGCCTCCAAACCCTACCCAGGTGCTATGATACCATGATAAATGGTCTCCAAACCAAGCCCATTTATCATTAAGAAAAAAGAGATTTTTGACTGACTACAATCCTGTAAATTCTTTATAACTTTGTGACTATAAATTAACTTGAGTTATGAATATCAAATGGGAACAAAATAACGATTTTTTTTTTGACCAAGGATTATTTTCTTTTAAGTTACATATTTCAATTTATGTATACCATTTCAACATTATATTTTCAGTATTTAGATATGTACTTAAAATAACTTGAGTTATGAATATCAGATGGGAATAAAAATACAACTTTTTTTGACAAAGGATTATTTTCTTTTAAGTTATTCATTTCAACCATTTCAACAATATATTTTAAGTATTCAGATATGTCACTATGGCTTAGTTTTTATCTCATAGATAAGTGTAACTGTCATCATCCACAAGAGTGGAGGCAGAATAATTACGGTTTAAATTTCTGCATTACTTAACAGTACATGGACAGTCACAACTGTGGTTGCAAATCACATACGGAGGTCTATCCATCAAATGCCTGAATTATACATTTTTGCTTATATGAGTGGTAAAGTTGGTGTTTATTAACCTTAACTTTATCCTGATTTAACAAAGACTGGGCCACTGAAACATAAATATATATTTTTTCTATGTATTTTCTATAAATAAATCAATTGGTCAAGGCTGTTTTTCTTTGTATCAGGTGAGTCATCACCCCATGATTGTAGCATGCCATTGCGAGGGTACAGGCTGGAGGTTTTATGGTGATAGCAATCTGAAAAGCAAATTTTGGGGTCGGTCCATTCAGCTTGATCCAGTTGGTCTTCTAACTGTTGAGTTTGATGATGGAGAAGTCTACCAATGGAGTAAGGTATCGTCACAAATGACTGGAATTTTTTTTATTTGTTTGATTTTGTGAAGTAACTTATTCCTTGTTATGACAGGTAACAACATCTATATACAATCTCATTCTGGGGAAACTATATTGCGACCACTATGGTACAATGCGGATACAAGGAAATGGTGAATACTCTTGTAAGCTGAAATTCAAGGAGCAGTCTATCTTAGACAGAAATCCTCATCAGGTGATCTCCTTGTCCTACAGTATCTGTTA
This sequence comes from Rehmannia glutinosa, assembly GCA_016081115.2. NCBI lineage: Eukaryota > Viridiplantae > Streptophyta > Magnoliopsida > Lamiales > Orobanchaceae > Rehmannia > Rehmannia glutinosa. The sequence goes on from JABTTQ020001266.1 coordinate 47,469, forward strand.
TACCTATATAAAGTAGACGAGTTTTGATTTTTTTGAGGAATGTTTGGTGATAACTTTTGGTCCCAAATCTTCAATAGTAAATTTCTACGACACGGAATGTTATGCTATTTCTCATGCTAATAACATTGAGAAGTTCAAATTTACACTATTCACTGATCTTTTCTCTTTTAAGCATCCGGAAAAGTTTTTTACGGTTTATGGATTGAGGGAGCATTTTCTTGCTTTATAGCTCCAGTAGGACTCAAAGTCCTTGAATCAACAACCCAGTTATCTTAGGCTTATTTATGTCTTGACAAAATTAAATTATCTCACTGTATTTGTCCCAATGCAATCATAATGCAATTGGAAACTGAGTAAAGCAACCATTCCTAATAGAATTTCTGCATATCTTTGCTGGACGCGCATTCCTATAATAATTGAACAATAATCGAGTGTGGACATACATCTTTAGACAAAACCAAGAGAGCAACAAACCGGGAAAGCTATAAGGAGGGCATGCAAGTGTAACTTACATCTCTCGATGGGTCTAGGAGAAGGGAGAACAAGGACTCCCCAGAGCTAGGGTAGGAAGTTATAGTTGTCTAATGTGATCAAATATGAATAACAATATAACATAAGAATCATCCTTTGCCGAAATGACCAATCTCAGTTATATTATGACAAATTATACCAAAGAAACCTTCAACTGACATGGCACGGTATGCTGTACCTCAATGTTCCCTTCTTTCGACATATACAAAAAATTACTGAACGAAACTGCCACTTCCAGAGGGTTTAAATATGCTTCTGGGACAACTTTTCTAATTGCTTTCCGTGATAATTTATTTTTGATTAACTTAAAACATTTAGTCATGGCGGTGATTTCTTTTCAAGTGTGCTTCTGGAGTAATATTGTCAAGGGCTTTGCTAATAACACAGTTTTGACATTGCAGGTACAGGGAATTGTCCAAGACAAGAGCGGAAAGACAGTAGCAACCTTGTTTGGAAAATGGGACGAGAGCATGCATTATGTCAATGGAGATTGCTCTTCCAAAGGAAAAGGGCATGAGTCTACGTCGGAAGCTCATTCTCTCTGGAAACGTAGCAAGCCTTCGGAGTTCCCAACGCGTTATAACTTATCACGATTTGCCATCACATTGAATGAGTTTATGCCAGGACTGAAGGTGATTTTTTAGTGAAGTTATATTCAATATGTTCACGTGTGTGAGCATTTGTCATCTTTTTTACCCCTGTTTTTGAAGTGTATCTGCCCATACATTATTTCAACCATGTTATTGAGAAATCTATCTATGGAGTTGAACATTTGGAATCCAAATGATGTAGTTTTACACACGAGAATTTGAGTGTTTGGCATGATTTTATATACATGTTATACCTGTAGATTTTGACAAATACTTAAGAAACATGCAAAGTTTTTCATTTTTTTTTTTTTTTTTTTTAGGTTTCATTTTAGTTTTTAGTATTTTTAGGGTTAATTAATTTCGATTAGAGTTAATTATATTTCATGTATAATTTTAAAAAAATAATCTTTCTTTTCTTTTAATTTTTTTTTGAATTTATAGGGTTAATAATATTTCATGTTCAATTTTTAATTTTTGCATAATTATATTTCATGTTTCATGATACACATTTCACATTTCATGTTTAATTTTAATTTTTTTTTTTGAATTCATATTTCATATTCTAGGGCCGTGTCTCATGGACTTAAGTTCATGACACTGTCTCATAAGAGACTTACTCTTAGATTTTATCATCTAACTGTTTCTACTAAATGAGACGTTTAGCTTGGGCATGTGTTATTTAGTCTGAAATCTTCTGGTCTTCAAATGCCATCTTTGCGAAAATGGGATAAAAATGTATTTGGGGAAGTATTTGAGTGTTTTCTTGTGCTCTGGGTCATCAGACCAGATAAATGAAATGGACCTATTAATACCTTGTGCAGGACAAACTACCCCCAACGGATTCGAGGCTGAGACCTGATCAAAGATGCTTGGAAAATGGGGAGTATGAGAAGGCAAATGCTGAAAAATTGCGGCTAGAGCAGAGGCAACGGCAGGTAACTAGTTAGATCTTGTTTAGTTTCGTGCTTACTTATCGACTTGAAAATTACACGCATAAGCATGAATATAAGGGTTTAAGAACAAGTTAACTCATTAGATTTCTTGAGAATTGAGACCTAATATTTGCATCATCTGTTCAAGGATTTGCTTAGAAATATGCGCCTTATGCGTGAGCGTGGATGTGTAGTAATGTTCCACGATGCCTTTGATCTGTTCTGACTACGAGGGGTTCTGCAAAAGCAAAATTGAGACTGCTTCAGTTATCATGAATACAAACTAATACTAACAAATGCATTTTCTGTAGGGATAGTGTTGTCCTGTTTTTGTTTCTTATAAAAAAAAAAAAAAGAAAGGGAAGTAGTACTTAAAACTTTTCTATATTTTTCGAATGTGATTTTAGTTCAGTTTTCTGAACCATGACCCAAAGAAGCTTCAAAGGTTTGATTCCTTTTATACCCCAACCATTAGCTGAAGTGACGAATTTGCTGACATCATCAAATCTTTTAATCTTTTACAATGACATCCTCAACTTTTCTAAATATTATAATTAGTTTATTAGCCAAATAAAAAGTTGGGCTATCAATAATATTTAGAAAAGTTGGGAGATGTAATTGTAAAATATTTGATGACGTCGGCAATTCCATTAGGTCAACTAACGGTTGGGGCGAAATGTAAGACAGAATCAAAGCACAAGGGGGTTTATGCAATTTTGAAACTTCTCTGGTTATTTTGTAATTACCCCAAACCTCATTTTTTCTTTTTCGTAATTACCCCTATTGTTTGAATGAAATCTCATCATATACTGGCCTTGGTATAGATATAATTAGTAACTGATTCGATGTAAACCAGGCTAGGACGATGCAAGAGAGAGGCTGGAAGCCACGATGGTTTGCCAAAGACGAAGGATCTGATACGTATCGTTATATCGGTGGATATTGGGAAGCTAGGGAACAGGGCAACTGGGAATCGTGCCCCGATATTTTTGGTCAAATTCCTTCTGATCACAGTAGTACAGATTGAGTACACGAAGAATTTCGTGTTGATTTTTGTCATTTTTTCTTTATAGTGTTTAGGAAATATTTTTGATAAAGGATGATGATATTGTAGGTAAAAGCTACGCTACTGCAAATATCTCCATGATATTGATTTATAGTGGTGAGATGATGCAACTAAATTTATATTCTTCTTAATTTGTGTTCTCTGCTACACATTTTTTTACAACCTGAATAGTTTTTGGCTATTCTTTAGCCCTACATTTGTAATATTCGATGAGGTAATTTCTCAGCTTTGACAGTGTTCTTTTTTGTTGTGATTTGTGAACAACATTATAGCAAAGGTTACCAGTATTTGGAACTGTTCTTGGGCTCAGCATGGTTGATCAAATTTATAGCACACGTTTATATTTAAATATTATATACGGAGAATTACAAGAGGTTCGGGCTAGTTAAAAAAAAAAAGAAAAAAAAATAGAGATGTTTCAAAATTATAAAAATTCCCTTCAAGTTTGAGTTTGTCTTAAATTTAAGAGTAATTGTAATATTTATAGAAATATTAGTAGTTTTTGGAAATGTTTATTGCTTATGAAAGGGGAAAATGAAGACGAAATCAGATCTCAAAGGTTTCTTTTGCAATTTTTAAAACATTTGATTTTTTTATAATTAGCTCGAACCTTAGGTTTTTTTTTTTGGTAAATATCCCTATTATAAATATTAATTAGAATAACGTATCATTCATCAAGTATAATATGTGTACCGAAACTTTCACCTAAAGATACACATGGCATTTCAAAATATATAAGAGAAAATAACTGAAAGTATTTATCAATTATTCGTACTCAAATGTACTATTTGATAGGATTGTGTAGTCCAACCGAGTCGAGTTTGAACATAATTTATCGAATATATTGATGGTTACGAGCTCTTCGTGCTTAATCGAGTATAAACAAGCTTATCTATAGGGATAATTGCATAAAAATCCCCTGAGGTTGGGGGCTAATACAAAAAAAAAACCCAGAGATTTTTGAAAATTAAAAAAAAAAATTTAGGGGATGTATGGATGTATTTCCAAGTCCAATTTATAGTTTTTAGTGTTGGAAAATGAATTTTCAAACTTTATTGGTTTTCGTTTGAGAATTGAGAATATGTTTGGTTTGTTGTCTGAATTTCTGTTTAGAAATGAAAATGTGTTTGGTTATATTATTTTTGACATAGATTTGCGTGATTGTAGTGTATTTTTGACATCGTTTTGCGTAATTGTAGTGTATTTTCACATAGATGCGTGAAAAAACTTGTTTGGATGTATTTTCAAAAGAATCTTTCCATAAATAATGAAAAAAAACGAAAAGACTTTATTTCTATTGAGAATTTTTTAAATAAACATAAATTCAGTTTCTGGAACAGTTGGAAATTGGAAAAATGTATTTGGAAACAATTCCATGCATACCCTTAAGGTTTGATTATACTTACATCTTCCCCCTTCATAACTCCTTAAATTTAGGACAAAATCAAATATGAGGGGACTTTTTGTAATTTTGAAATATGTTTGGATTTTTTGTAATTAGCCCAAACCTTGGGGATGTTTTTGTAATTATTTCTAAATTAAATACAATTGGATTGCCCGATCTACTCTCTACCCGACTCGTTTCACCCGGGTCGGGATGATCCAAACCCTAACCCAAACCTAAACTCTGGTTCCCCGATATTCAGCTTTGCTACGACGCTACTACGCCTTGAGCAGCACCGCAGCAGCTATTATTTTGGAAAGGACGACGTTTATCTCTTTCAGAGAAGAAATCGAACGCTCTAAGTGGTCTTCGTCTAACGCAAGTTCTGTAAATTATGCAGCTCACTCTCGAATTCGGGTAAACTTTTCGCTTCTTTAGGATTTTAAATAAATCTCAACGATTATATCAATGGCGTGCATGAATATGACTTTTATTGCAGAAAATTGTGAGCATAAGTATGTTACTTTCACCGTTTTTGCTTGTTATTCCTTTGAATTGAATTGTATGACCATAACTGGTTTTGTTTCCTCGTTATTGGAGAGAATCTTACAGTGACTGATAGGCACATGAATTATGTGTTTTTTTTTCCCTTCTTTCAGTGTTTTCTGGTGTAAAAGTGTTATTATGATAGCTCTAATGGCGGATCCTAGTTTTTCTTATGTTATGAGTGGAAAAGGAGCAAGCTTATTCCTAATTTTGTGTGCTTGTTGGGTTTCTGTAGTCTTCAAGTTTGTGGTATTGCTCTAAAATTACCTTTGTACCAAATATATTTTACATTGTAAGTTGATCTAGTCTGTTACTAGATATATCATTGCATAATAATATTAAATATGAGAAATTGAATGTTTGAGCAGTCGTGAGATTATTGGAGGGTGATCCTGAAATGGTATCTGCTAGCTTGTGAGTGTTTCCGAGATCCTTAATATTTTTCTGTAAAGGTTTATCGAACTCTAGCTCAGACACTTCTTTAGGTAGTTTCTTTCGAGACAATAAGAAAATGCAGAAATTTACAGGGGAAAGATGAAAAACAGAACACTTTTGATATATGTCATCGAAGGAAAATCTTGATTGACTGAACCTCCTCGGCTCATGGCGGTACTCACTGTTATATATTATCTCACAGAAACACAAGAATAGCTGATGATGAGAAAAAAAAAATACTCAATGGGTAGCCATGGCAGAAGCCAATTCTTATTCAACTTTACCAGTAAAGATCCATTCTCAAAAGCAGCTTTGTCTTGGGCGATCCACCTTACATCATTCAATCTGTTTTTATGTAGTTAGACTGAAGAATTAAAAGAGTTGTTGTTTCTTGAGTTATGCCCTATTGTATCTCTTATAGTCTTTAAGCACTCACACACCCTTAGTGCTCTTGGATTGGAGTGTCAATATGCTGGCGAATGAAGGAGATCAGTTCACTCGTGTTTACTGGCTATAACAAATGGATATGAAGGCATGCGGAAGTTGGTAGCCTAAACTATTATTGCTCATGCTGAACCTTCATTTTGGATAGTAATTCATGCATGTTTGACACAGTTAAGAAATTAAAGACTTTGTCCTTGTTTGTGTTTAAGAATTATACAGTACACATGGAAAGATGATCCAAGCATGTTATTATTTTTACATTGATAGTGTTTCCGAAGCTAAGAAAACATCTACTGTCTCGCCTGGTGATACCTCAATACTTCAAATTCATAATTGGCTGCTTCTTCGAGCCTCTTTTTCTTACATGCTACATTTTAAGATATGTGCTTTCTGAATACCAGGGGCGGACTAGAACTTCTATGTAATTCTGTGAAGATCCACCAAGTGAATGTTGACACACAAGCTGAAGGAATGAAAGTGAGTCTCTTCTTGGTAACTATTATTTTTATAAAAAAAATGAACTAGAAAATTCCTCCCCGGAATGTTTAACTGAAATTTGTATACTTTATTTGGTTTTCAGCAGTTAACCATGAAACACTTGCTCTCATGGGTCCGCACCAATTTGATAAAGGAAAGACCTGAAATGTTTATGAAAGGAGATACTGTGTAAGTAATTTAATTGGTTCAACTGTAGTTTTAAGTCAAAGCTGCCTTTTTGGAATGTTACGGAATTGCATATTCACTGATTTTAACATGACAATGCTTTTTTTAACTCTTAGGGATGTTTTCGATTGTGGCAATGTGATTCAGCACACCTTGTGCTAACCTTCGATAATTTTTTTTGCAGAGTGGATTTAATGATCTTACCACATAAAATGATACCCTATAGTAAATTAATGCTGATATATTTTACCTTTCCCCAATTGATATACTGTTCTAGTTTCTTCGGGTTTGACATTGTCCTGGATAAGATGTGAAATATGCAAGCTTATGTTTTCTTTTCATCAAACTAAAATTACTCCCATAGACATAACTATCTTTAAGTTATTTTCAGTCTGTCAGTGTTGTTATCCAATGTACTTAACTGCTTCCATGCTAATTTCTTATCCTTTAGTGCAAGAGTTTGGAAGAAAAAAAAGGGATAATTACAAAAAATAAACCTTGAGGTTTGGACTAATTACAAAAATACCCATAGATGTTTCAAAATTCCAAAAAGCCCTCTCAGGTTTGATTATGTCTTAAATTTAAGGGGTAACCCTAATTTTTCTATGTGGCATGAGTATAAAAACTCAGCAGGGAACACCGCAAGCAGTTATAACCAATTGTCACATGCATATAGTTCATAAGAACCTTTCATTCATTGTTGACCAGACATGTGAAATGGTCCATTAGCTAGCATTAATCCCTAAGGATTCATTTGGATTACCCGAATGTGAATCCCATTAATTCATTCTTTGACTTCTCGAAGGAGAGTCCATTCATTTGTTCAAATAAACGACACACGAAACAACAATGATTATAACAGTACGACACACTTACGGATTCAGAGTTACCCCACCTTTATGCAATATTAAGGGGGTTTAAAATGTTTTTTTGCTTATGAAGGGGAACATGTAAGACAATCATATCTCAAGGGGTGTTTTGCAATTTTCAAAAACCTTTGATTTTTTTGTATTTAGGTTTTGTAATTACCCCCAAAAAAAGTACTAATTGGGTTTTTCCCAAGTCTTGAGAGATTAACTTATTAGGGTCGCCAATTTTATTTCTTCTCCCTTCGCTCTCTTACTTTACCGCGTGTGAATTTAGTGCTCAGTTCAATGAAAATATTTGAAATGGTTATAATTCGGTTTCATGTCATATAGGAGACCGGGAGTTCTCGTTCTGATAAACGATTGCGACTGGGAACTAAGTGGGCAGCTTGAGACAGTTCTTGAAGAGAAGGATGTTGTAGTTTTCATCTCAACATTACATGGTGGATAGAAGTTTCTATTTACACAGCCTGGTGAATTCAGTGGATATTGATGATACATATATATTTTGTATTGCATCAATCCATCATCTTCAGAAATGGATTTAAATTGTGTAAAGCTCCTGATGGCTAAGTTTAATCCTTGAATTATGTTTGGCCTCTCTTAAATACTGATCCAAAATATATCTAATTTCAGAACAAATTAGTGTGTATTTTATGGGACGAATGAAAATAGTGAGTTGTATGGTAGGAAAGCAAGCTTGCCTAACTTGCAAATTGCAATGGAGCAATTCTGTGGAAGTATCCAAGAATGCTTTCCACATGTTTCTGCAATGGATTGTGGGAAACATTTTTTTTTTCGGGGTGGTATACGTTTTTTTTTTTTAATAATTTGGGAGTAGTCGTTGAAGGGAAGGAGAGAAATTTCAAAGAAACTTAAAGATATAAGGTTTGAATCCTGTTCAACATCCTTACAGGTGGTGAATGATACCACTTGGATTCTCATGCTCGTGGTTTGGGGTGGTGTATGTTTGAAATACTTCGTTTCATTCTGTAATGCTTCCACAGAAATCAACATAAATTAGGCAAATTCTTAAGGGTTAATTACAAAAAGTACCATTGAGGTTTTGACCTAACTAAAAGAAAAAATAGCTAAATTTTAAAATTACAAAATTACCCTTGAACTTTTATTTTGTTTGACATATACCCCTTTATAAGTAAAATCATATCAAAATCTTCCCTCATATTTATAAAAAATATTATAGTTTACCCTTTAATTTAAACATCGAATTAAACCTCATGAGTATTTTTGTAATTTTGAAATTTAGTGGGGGATTTTTGTAATTAGGTCAAACTTTAGGGGTACTTTTTGTAATTATCCCTAAAAATTATTGTTTTTTATAAAAACTATCCATGAGGTTTTAGCCTAATTAATAGAATCTAGTTATCTTTCAAAATTACAGATGTCTCCTTAATTCTTTTTTCGCTCTTTTACCAGGTACTACAGTACTAGGGTATTTATTAAGTTAATACAAAACTCATGATATGCAACACTTTAAGGTGGTAATTGTAATTTTGAATGATAATTTAGAATTTTTTGTAATTAAGTTAAATTTTATGAATAACTACTGGGGTTAGCCTAGTGGCCACGAGTATTACTCTTCAGTGAAGGGGCCCGGGTTTGAGTCTCTGCAATGAAAGAGCCGGATTTTTTTTTAAAAAAAAAGTTAAATTTCATGGATAGATTCCAACTATTGAATAATTGATAAAATGACTATAAATGGAGTCTCAAATTCAAATAAGTAATATAACACTCTGATAAAAATTCATAATATTATTAATGTTGGAGTCTGATCACACTAAAGTTTGAAGGTGGAAAATTAATTCAAGACGCAGCAGAAAAAGGAAAAATCGAAAATTTAGAAAGAAAAAAAAAATAATTGTTGAGAGTGGGATTTGAACCCACGCCCTTTCGGACCAGAACCTTAATCTGGCGCCTTAGACCAACTCGGCCATCTCAACTTTGTGATATGTGTTGGTCTTGAACGTATTTGTCCTATGAGATTTATAAATTACTTTATTCTTCCCAATGAATGGTCAAAGTACAAATGTACAATGGTTTTTCATTAAATTTGAGGAAGGGAAAGTAATGTGTTCGTTTTATAGGACACTATTATATATTTACTTGAAGATATATATCATGATGTAGCATTAGATTTTCATTTTTCAAATCAAAAAATAAAAATTCTAAATGGACGAATTGTTACACATAGATGTGACAATTCTTGATACGATACAAAACACGATTTGATTAGAGAATTTGGAGAAGTGCCTTACATAAAAAGTTCATTCTAAATTAACCACCAATTTATAATCAGATCAAAATATAAATAATACAAGATTTGTTACACGACACGTAGATCTAGAAGTGTTTTAATCAACAAGTTCATTCTAAATTAAACACGATATTTGTAGTGAAATGGTGAATTTAGAGAAGTTTTACTCAAAAAGTTCATTCTAAATTAAACAAACACGATGTTAGTTGTAATCAAATCGTGAATTTAGAGAAGCGTCTTATAATTCAAACACATAGCTTGATGTTATTGACTTATTGTTTAGTTGCTTATAGCTAGCCCAAGACATTGCTATAGCTAGAGATATAGATATAGTATACCATCTAGTGTGTATATATATATATATATATATATATATATATATATATAATGGATTGAATCAAATGAGACCACATAATTAGAGTGAGACAGTGTGGACTAATCCTGTCCATAACTTTGTAATTTTAGATGGTTGAAATTTACCCAAATTAATAGATCTTTTTAATTTATTTTAAATCTGTAAATGGTAGTTATGTAATTGTATAATTACATAATTTCAGTAAATATCCCCCAAATCTTCTTCTCACGCAGCAGATTTACAGATTGAGGCCCGGTTTATCATCATCGTCTCAATCGGATTTCCAGTACGCCATTTTTTGCCTACTTGTGCTCATGTGCTTTGGGGATAAGCTCCAGGAGAATCAAATCAAGGAGATTGAAGGCCTGATGTGCACACTTCTTTTTGGGTTTTTTTATTTGTTTTGATTAGATGAGGTCACTCTTTGCTCACAATTAATTTCTTTATCCATTATGACTAAAATTTATTGTAACTGTTTCCGGTGTTTCACGTGTATAATGCCTGATTCAAGAATGATTTGATTGATAGCTTTGGTCGATTATAATAAAATAGATTTGATTAATAATGTGTTGGTCAAATTTAACAATTTGATTAATAATTCATCGCTAATAGTGAATATTAATTTTTCTATTATTGCGTGTTGTTGTGGTTTGGGGAGAATGCGATTGCGAGTTAAAATCGTTATCTTAGGGTTTAGTTTGTGTCTTTCATGTATTTTTTCCGGTGATTGTGGTTAAGCTTTTGTTAGTGGAGGTTCTAGGTTTTTTTCTATGTGAAGAAGACAAGTTTATATGTTTGGTGTATACTTACGTTTTAGTAGGTTACTGTATACTTATATGGTTTTCGATGTTTACTTATATGTATTTTGTTGTATAAGTAGTTAAGTTTTGATGTATGTATTTATGTTGTTGTATACGTATGTGTTTTGTTGTATGTTGTATACTATATTTGTTGAAAAAATTAGGAGATTTTTGTTGTATACTTATATGTTTTTTGATGCTTATTTAGTTAAATTTTACCATATGTTTTTATATATTCTGCTCTGATACTTTATTTTTGGTTTTTTGTGTGTCATGACTGGTGTTTTGTTAATCATGTCTAAAAGAGGTAGAAAAAGTGAACATCGCGTCGAGGGCGACTGTATACATAGTCTGATTTTATTGTATAGTTATATATAGTTTATTGTATAGGTAGTCTGATATTATTGTATAGTTAGACATTATTTACTGTATAGGTTGTGGTTGTCTGATTTTGTTGTACAGTTAGACATAGTTTACTGTATACATAGCATGATTGTATTGTATAATTAGACTTAGTTTACTGTATAATAATTTAGTTAATTGATTTGTGTCTATTAGTTGTTGATTTTTTAATTATTGTCATTTGGTATACCGTAATTATTGGTCTGCCTAGAATAATCTCGTTAATTCATTCCTTAATTCACGGTCCCCACATGCTTATTTTTTTTACAATAGTAATATGCAAAGACAAATATGTTAAATATACAAGATAATATTGTTAAATATACAAGTAAATATATGTTAAATATACAAAGACAATAATGAGCGCGATTTTTTCTCTCTCTATAATCGATTTACTTAATCCACGGCCCCTCACATGTTAATGAACGTGATTCTCTCTCTATAAATGATTCATTGATTCACGGTCCCAACATGTTTTTATTGCACCATTTTAATATGTAGTAAATTATGTAAAATATACAGTAAAATAGTGTTAAGTATACAACAAATATATGATAGGTGTACAACATACTGCATGGCAGAGTACATGCGTGGTTTTCTCTCTCCAGCGCGATTTTCTTGCGATTTTCTCTCTCCTCACGTGATTTTCTCTTTCCTAATAACTCGATTCCATATTTGGATGGTCCCCACATGTTTGTTTTGACAATTATACCCTTATTTTGCCCTAATTAAATGTTTAATGTAATTCCAACCCCCTATTTATCTTAGCCATTGATATATATAAGGGAGGGTTGAGATGAGTCCAAATTGTCTCATTATAATATGTGGTCTCATTGTAACCTCTCCCCATATATATATATATATATATATATATATATATATATATATATATATATATATAGGGAGGATCAAGTAAGACCATGTCTTTAGGTGAGACACAATTGAATAATCTCAACCATCCCCCATTATTAATTAATGGGTATGATTTAATGGATAGAAAATATATTAAAATATTAATTTAATCAATATAAGGGTAGTAGGGTAAAATAACATAACAAGTTAGTTACAAAAATGGAATCAAATATCTTTCTCTCTCGTATATCTCCCAATTTCCCCAATCTCTCTCTCTCTCTCTCTCTCTCTCTCTCTCTCTCTCTCTCTCTCTCTCTTTCCTCCATTAACGCAAATAAAGAAAACTGTGAAGAACTCAAAAATTACAGTTCATGAAAATTACAGAGAAAAAACAAGAAAAATCGGTGCAATATTACAGAGAAATAACGAACAGTGAGTTCGAAAATTAAATATGTATTATCTGAAAACTATATATGCAGCGTAAAAAAACTAATATGTAGTACAATATATCCAACTATGCAAGACGTCATAAACTATGCAACAAAATCAACTAAATATGTATTATCTATAAACTATGTATGTGTTGTGGAATAACTAAATATGCAGTACATTATGTAACATCCCATTTTTATAATTTCCAAAAGCAAAGTTCCATTTTCATAACTAAATATACATTATATTGAACCTATTTATGTAGTGTAGTATAACTACATATGCAGTACGTTATATTCATTTATATCTTGTTTTCGAAAAACAGTGCCAACAAAATAACTAAATATGCATTATTTGATGTGTAATTATGCAGTAGAAAACCCTAACTATGCTGTAAAATAAAAATATTTGGAAAGAAAACAGGTTCCTTAAATTCCGCCACAAAATCCGACAGTGTCAATTTCTGTAATAACCACCCACTTATAATAATATTAGTAATAATATTTTAGTATAATTAATAGTTATATATGTAATATATGTGTAGTATAATAAATTCTAAATTTAAATCTATATTTTTTTTAATTAGACTATTACTTTTATTGTTTCAATAACGTAAGAGAAAAAAAAATTAAAACTCCAATCTGACCAAAGCTTTGTGCTGCATTAAAGTTAACCTATTTAATATCTACATTATAAATATTCCAACGTATTAGAACATACGTTATTAAAAGTATAATTAATATCATAATTATGCTACATTAATTATATCTCAACTTAATATAATATATATTGTAGTGGGTTTGTATGTTTGCATGACATATATATGTATGTAATTTGTATGTTATCGTGTGTGTGATGATATATATATATATATATATATTATAGTGTGCTTTGTTTATATTACATATATATGTGTGCGTATTGTAAGTGTAATGTGAGCATGTGTGGTTTATGGCGTATGTATGAGTGTGTGTGTGTATAAAGATAAATATGTGTTTGTGATCAGTGGATAAATTTTAATATTTAACTTATGTTTTAGTATGTGTTTTGATTGAAGAAATAAAAAACTTTTATTTTTATTATAAAATATCCCTATACATATTCTTAATATTTATATATTTTCTCAATATTTATATAATGTCTTATAGGTATTTTACCAAGATATATGTATAAGATCCACGATATACTTATTACTACTCTTAAAATTTTAAGATTTTGAATATTCTAAGATAGCTTATTCTATTTTCATAATGGGACACGAAGACGAGATATATAACTTACGACACCAACTTTCAAGTTCTTATTATCTGCATCAAGACAACTATTATTTAGAGGTGGGGATATTTCTATTCAAAGTATTGTTTGTCATTATTAAATACTTCGTATATGTGTTTTCGTTTATATGCAATATGACAGAGGAACTAGTCAGGGACCGTAAATAGATCCGGGATCGAAGTTGATCTTCGGGTTAAGCCCGCCGTACTAAATTTATTAACTGGCCAGTCAGAGGAAATCACAGAGGAAAATTTATAGAGGAAAATTACATGTTGAATATTTACGATTATGCCTATATGTTGTATTTAATTTTGACAAGCGTGTCCCCACTGAGCGAGTTGAAAAGCTCACCCCATATTTATTAATACTTTTCAGGTTGAGGAGCCCGAGCGAGGGTTAGAGGTGGTGGATGCGAAGTCAACGATTTTTATTTAATTTGAAAATTTTAGGAAAATTTTATTTTATTGTGATTTTGAAGTATTGTGATTGCAAGTATTTTGTTTTTAGTGGAAAAATATTTCTGGATATAAAGTATTTTAATTTATTTAGATAAAAAAAATTTGATTATAGACTGTTTTATAAAAGATGTTCTTTTATAGTTTTTTTATTTAATTACTTGAATTTTGAAAAACTGGGTCGTTACAATTTCAGCCCATAAAATCCGCTGGGACTACTATTTTGAATTACAAAATTACAATTTTACCCTTAAAATCAGCAAAAATTAGGAAATAATTAAAAAAAACTGAATTAATCACATTCCTTCATTTTTTAAGATCAATGGGTAAAATAAGTCCACACTGTCTCACCTAGAAAGGGTGATCTCATTTGAACGAAATCCTATATATATGTACATCATAATTATTCGTAGATTGATGTGTATATATATATGGTCGATTAGGGCATGCATGAGCATGAGTGATGCTATAAAACATTGGATAGTAGAGATGATCTCATTCTTCGATCTGATTTCTGACACAAAAAAAAGGGAAGATCAAAATCCTCCAGTCAGGGTTAAGTCAAGTCACATATGCTTATTCTTTGGGTTTTGTTTGCTTTAATTTGGTGCTATATATATAAAATTATTTCTTTTTTTTTTTAATTTGTTGTTTGTGCTAGCTCTTCTTTTGATATAACTTGATGGACGTACGTACGGACATGCTCAGATATTCAGATGCATGCATATATGGGATTTCAATTTTGATTTATTCGCATGTTATTCTGTAATTAATGGATGAATTAAAGAATATATATATATATATATACACTATAAGAAAACAAGAGAATTACAACGAAAAAAATCCGTTGGTATTTGGCCAATTTCTATTGGAATTATCGATTCCAACAGAAATTCAAATTGAAAAGTATCATTGGTGTAATGGTCGTTGGAATGACAAAATTCCAATGGAAACTTCCAATGGAAAAAAATATTCCAACAGTACCAAATGGTTTTGGTTATTGTTGGAATTTTCCAATGGTATGTTGTATTATTGGAATTTCCATTGGAATTTTAAAAATCCAACAGTTTTTTATTCCATTAAATTATTTCGTTGGAATTTGATTGTTTTCTTATAGTGATCATATATATACGATATATTATATGTTTAATTAGTTTATTGATTGTCATAATGATTTTAGTTTATTGATTGTCATAATGATTTAGAAAAATTATAATTAAGTGGTTTGGATTCAGTTGTTGGATATATATATATATATATCATAAAGGAGATCATTTTTTTCAATTTGATAACATAAATGTGTATATGAGTCAAAGAATGAAATATTATATTATTACATCATATAGATTTGATGTATCCAAGAATTAAATTCAATCAGCTTTTAACTTTCGGCGACAATGATATATATTACAGATCAAGAAGATGACCAGAATATGAAATATTCAAAATATTCTTGAAAACAGTTTGTTCAGTCTGTGGACTCTGTCCGAGCCGTCAATCATGCTTTTGCAATTCAGCTAAATCACCCACTCTCTCATGCATTAATTAGGCCGATTTTTATGTTCAATTGTTTGAAATTTGAATTATTTTTCTCCTAACTCAATCTCTATACACAATATTATGTGTAGTGTACATGTCTAATGACTCTAATTTATCACATTTTAAACAAGTACTTGATGAAATTACTGATAATGATTTGTATGAAATCATGAGTTTGGAAAAAAAAAAATCAAGTTTATGCTATGCAAACAGCAAATAGCTATAACTTATGAAAAATGTCGGGACAAAACAGTTTTTGTGACAACAGATTGCCACAAATAATTTGGGCAACGAATTGTCAAAAAATATCGTAGCTAATAGCTACAAATAGCTACAACTTGTGGAAAATATCGTCGCAAAATATTAGGTAAAAGTGACAATTACGTTGTAAGTAATCATCGTATATATCTTTTTCTCAATTTTACAGATTACGAAGTAAAATACTAGCCCTTGGGGCAACCTTGCTCTATAGACAATTCAAGGATAATCAACATACATATTGGTATATATGAACACTATCATGTGAGACAAATGATTCATTTTTGGGCAATATTATATAAATATTGTAGATAATAATGCCTGCAACTATCACTATCTTGTCACACACACCACACACAAACCCCCAAAATAAATTAAAATAAAATAAAAATAAAAAATCAACCAATAAAAAAAGAAATATTATAAGGGCCAACAAACATGATGATAGCAACGATTGATAGAAGCAAATATCAGACAAGATGCTAATGTATCATGTCCAAAATCTCAAACATTTTGTGATCATATATACCAAAAAGAAAATGGATCAAAATTAAGATTGATGGCATTATAGTCACTTTCATGCAATTTTTTTATGGTGTCCCATCTAATGAGTATAGCCCTAGCTCACATGCATTGTGGGTCATTTCATCACGTTCTTGCATCAATTCCCACCATCAATAGCTACTTCCACACACACACACACACACACATTAGTATGTGTATTTTATGTAAAAAAAAAAAAATTCAATTCTTGGTTCTTTATTTATGGTTGTGAGTTATGTAATATGGTTCAAATAATTAATCGACTTTTTGGGTGGGCTGAAATTGAAAACCATGTTTTCATCATTATATGGTTGGAGCCAATAGTGTTTTATTTGATTCTTTGAACTTAAAAAGATGGATAAGAGGACTCAGAAAAAAAGATGGATAAGGTTCAATGATTTAAGAGGCTATGTAGTGACTATTTGTGCAACTTAATAGAGAAACGAACGACCAAAAATCCGTATTCTCCCTAAATCTGCATATCTATTAAAAAAATCCAACTCATCCAAACAAAGCCAAATAATCTTCATATGATCAGATAAAAACACTCTCACAAGAGATAGGATAAGAAAACTTCCACTCACAAAGAGGGAATAGAGATTTACTTCCATAAAAGGGAAGAACAATATTAGAACTGACAAAACTGGTCTGGTCAGCCCACATATAGCGGCTTAGGTTGTGCTTCATTTTTTGTGATCTGAAAAGAACTGAGCCTACTTTGCCACGCCCAAAACCCGACAGGCCTGACAAAAATATACGTGTTAATTAGGTTGAACTGGGGCCACAAGAAATATGGACCGATGATTTTTTTGGTCGCTGACCCAGCCCGATTTTACAACATAGCCCAGTAGGCTCAGGCCAGCCCGATCTAACCCAATCCAACCTATTGTTAGCTCAAAAATAGTTTTTGTGGGGGCACTGAATTTGGGATTGAAACAGATAAGTGATACTACATATTTTACTATTGATGTTGTTATAGTATATGTACTAAGTTCTGTTTTCTATTGTTCGAGAGCTTGAACCATAATTTCCTTGATCACATCAATTGTAAGAGATCATGAGTTAAACCATGTTGGGAGATTTTACAATCTTCAAAATGAACTTAATTACATTCGCAAAATAAGGTATATATACCGGATTCAAAAATGCAATTGGATAATCAATAATATTCACAAAATGTCAAACTTCTTAATGTACTCATAACCAAAATCACAACCCAATAAAAGTATCTTCATCATATCAAATTAATCTCTCCAACTGGTTGTAATATATGCATCTTTTTGGCATGAACACAACTCTATGAAAATCACAGCCGTGACACCTTCAATACCCTATATATACTTTAATATTATATTTTTAAAAATAAAACTGGCACGTTAATTTCTTGTTCCAACCATAATTATTTATTTCATTCGGTGAAGCTAATTTCTAAAATGCTCCTAGAAATTAGTGGCAAGTATTGACAATATCGATAGCAAATTAATTAAGAGCTTATTCTTCTTAAGTACCTATTTTTAGTGCTAATATATCGATCATATATCTTAATTGATATGTATTTGAGATTATTTACTAATTAGGTATAGTTGATAAACTATGCCATTTTATCTACGAAATTCCAAAAATGTCTCATTCATACGAAACACATTAAGTTTGTGAAATTTATTTTGATTTTGATATTATGCCCCTATGTAATAAAGAGTTAATAATTCAAAAATCCATAGTGTGGAGTAGAGCTAGAAATGGATCGGGTGAACTAGGTCGGCCCTAGCTCAACGAACCAGAAAAATTCAGTAGAGGATAGGTTGGCCCAAATGCTTCATTGGGTCACATTTCTTATGGCTCACCAATCCATCAAGTGTATTTTTTTATTGGGATCTATGAAGCACTGATACGGATATGTGTACGGATACGATACATATATACATATTAAATTATATATTTTTATATTATTGAAAATACAGGTGAACTAAGTAAAATTAAAAAAACAATGTCTCAAGTATAAAAAAAAAATTCATAAACATTCAAATCTGAAATGTGATAACTCACACAGACACACAAAAAAATGCTGAAAAAATGAACATTGGAATAAATTCTATCAATTTTCATGTTTAGATGGATCCATGGAGTATCCATGAAGTATCGAACAAAGTATCATATCGGATTGTATCCGATACGGATACGGCATCCTCAATAAAGTGTTCGTGCTTCCTAGATTGGGATATTCAGGATTGTCACATTGTTTGTGTTGGGTGTGCCAAAGTAAACTCAATTCTTTCTGGGCCACTAAAAATAAAGCTCTGCCCAAACTTATATGCGGACTGGTGGATCGGGCCAATTTTGTCGACTCTAGTATGGAGTGGGGTGCATTCTCCACCAATTAATAACAAAACAAACGAAAGATATTGTCAACAACAAAATCTAAAATGTAATTCCTCACCGCCATTTTAGAAAGAGTGGTATCACTTCCTCCAATGTGTGGGAGGTCAGGGGTTCAATCCCCAGTGAAATTGTGTAACTAAAAAAAATGTAATTCCTCGAAAATAAAAAAGAATTAAAGAAAATGAAAATTGGGAGGTGGCTTGGGATAAAATATCAAACACTTTGACATGCCACGTGGGAGATTAAGGTGGAGGTGTCTGATACAACCGCAGGCCCAATGGGTAACAGATGGCACCGTGATATTGGTCGGAGCAAAGGGGCCCATACTCAGACGAGCAACTGTTTAATTGTAATTGTTGGTAGCGAATTAAAATTTCCTGTTTTTTTTTATTATTTCATTTCTGGTTTCATTACCTTGAATTAATGATACGTGTTTAAATATTTGTTAGATAACGGAACAACTTTTATTTTTTTATTTGATTTTTGTTAGCCCTGTTATATTTTAATTATATATTTATAGAGTAATACACTTTAAAAGTATATTCTCCAAAATATTAATGGTTATTCAAATATAGAATATGTGTTTAACAAATCGAGTGAAATCTGAATAGACGTGCGCAAGAAATTTTAAATCCTAAGGTTGCGATTGTATATGCTTTCATTTTGAAAATTTTCTTTTCACTAGTGAATAGTGAAAATTTTTTTTGATGAAAGTATTTAAAAAAATCTGAGAGTGTGAATGGATATGTAATGATGAAAGTTGATTTGATTTAAAAATAGTAAAATAATGATTGGATGTGATTAGTGGCTAGAAATGTGTGAGTGAGTGAATAGTGAAATTTGTGGGAGAATGTGTAATAATGATTAGTTTCTTATTAAAAAATGTGTAGATGTGATTGATGAAAGAAAAAAATGAGAAAAGGTTAAAGTGAGAGAATGATATATTTTCTGAAAATTTTCATAAACAATCGCATATTTGGTCAAAAAGAATTCTTCAGCGAAATGAAAATGAAATTTCGCTCATATCCAATCGCAGCCTAAAAATTCTTGACGAGAATATGCCATTTTTTTTTTTGATAAAGAATATGCCATTTTTTCACAAATCCATTACAAACAAGTCCCATTTTAATATTTTTAGTCTATCTAAACCTAATTATATATATATATATATATAATATGTTTGGGCACCTTTTTTAGTTTACATTTTTTTTTGTCGAACGATAGTATTTTATTAAAACAACTCAAAAACTAAAATTACAACTACAATCATAGCCAATGGCTATGAGCCGACATGACTAACTACAAGTTGCGGGAATTGGTAAGACCAATTCAGTTCCACAATACGGACTAAAAACTACACACCCCAAACTCACCACTCCACGGAGACTTCAAAGACTTAATGGAGATCGTAACACACTAGAAAAATCTAAAACCGGCACGAGCAACCACTACATACCGTAACGAAAAAACTGATCCGCCTACGAGTTTCGCAAATCAACCGGGAATAGAAAATACAAACAAAAAGAAAACTACAACAATCTATAGCTAAAAAACGAGAAAAAAAAACAGAGAAAGAAAAAAACCGAAAAAAAATAAAGATGTCTCTCCCTTTTTTAGTTTACATTTCAAAAGTTAATTTTGAAAGTACTAGAGAATGACGTCGTTTACATTTAGTATAAAATTACATAAAATCTAACAAAAGAAACGCTTTTTGTAGACATATAATAAACAAAGCTTATGACCTATGTTTCTACATTCATTTGTTTGTTTTATTATTTCCAATTGATGTAATATGCACAAAGCTACAAACCTAGTCAAAGTCTTCTAGATATTTTTTATGATACCCGAGTAGAACTGGACAAATTTATGATGATTAACATATTTACGTGGCAACCCAACACCTACTAACGTGGACCAACCAGACCATCATTGCTAAGTTAATGAGCAAAGTCGAAGCCCAATCAAAGGCACTCCCAAGAACGAAATACCCCCCACAAAGCCAATTATCACCAAGCTGGAATCCCAGTGGCAGACCCAGCTGCCACCTGGCAAAGCGACAATGGGACAAGTCAACAAACACTTTCTACCACATGGCAATTATGCAGCTCATGCACATCAAGAAGGAGATTAGTATAGATGTAATGATTGCTAGACTATTAAATGGGTTTTTTTCCAGTCTCTGGCATTTGCCACAAACCTTTTTATTTGTATGGTGGGTTTGAGGACTTTTACAAATATAAGTGTAGGCGCCCTTTCTAAGGGCACTTACTAAGCAGGCGCCAATATGAGAGGCGCCTGCTGACAGGTTCTGTTCTGTTTTTTCTTTTTTTCCTTTCTGCCACGTAGGCACCAGTCAAACTGGCGCCTACAACCTGAATTTTTTATTTTTGAAATTTAATTTTTAAATATAAAAATATAATTTTTGGATATTACTCGATCGAAATATTACTCAATCGAAAAACGATTACATAATAAAGTTTACACCACATAATTAAAAAACAGCCAGGGAATTGCATATTAAAATACTAAAATAAGATACAACATATTATTACAACATAAGTACGCGAAATCGGTACGCAAACAACAGGAACATTCGCCAGTTTAACTGGCGCCTACAACTTGAATTTTTTTAGAAATTTAATTTTTAAATATAAAAACACAATTTTCGGATATTATTGAATCGAAATATTAGTCAATCGAAAATTATGTTTTTATATTTAAAAATTAAATTTTG
Organism: Rehmannia glutinosa; assembly: GCA_016081115.2. Classification (NCBI taxonomy): domain Eukaryota; kingdom Viridiplantae; phylum Streptophyta; class Magnoliopsida; order Lamiales; family Orobanchaceae; genus Rehmannia; species Rehmannia glutinosa. Next base: position 69,225 of record JABTTQ020001266.1, read on the forward strand.
AAAAAAAATCAGGTTGTAGGTGCTAGTCAAACCGATTTAATGTTCTCGTTGTTTTTGCGACTTGCTTTTGCTACAGACTTATGTTATAATAGCATGTTGTATCTTATTTCAATATTTTAATATGCAATTATCTGGCTTTTTTTTAATTATGTGGTGTAAACTTTATTATGTAATCGTGTTTTGATTGAGTAATATTTTGATTCAGTAATATCCGAAAATTATATTTTTATATTTAAAAATTAAATTAAAAAATTAAAAAAAAAAATCAAAAATTCAGGTTGTAGGCGCCAGTTTGACCGGCGCCTACGTGCGACAGAAAAAAAAACAAAGTTTGTGCCAGCGCCTCATACAAAGCGCTTAGTAGGCGCCCTTAGAAAGGGCGCCTACACTTATAATTTTAAAACCCCCCCAACCCACCATACAAATAAAAAAATATGTGGCAAAATAACCCCTATTAAATGTAATAGTATAGATATTACTCATTTATGAGGAAAATGAGAGGAGAAAACTCTTATATAAACTTGTAAGTTCAAACACTGGCAAGTCAGAGACCGACCAGAACACCTCAATCCCAGTCATCATTTTCATATTTGTTTGTTGTTGAGCGAATCACAACATCAACAAATTCTTTTCTAAACGGATTTTTCCGAAAAATTAAATTCTTTCGACTCGGGCTAATATGGGCCTGCAAATTAGTTATCATCTCATTTATAAACCTTATAGCAAAAATAATTTCCCTATCGAATATATATCGAGTTACAAATAAAAGTCAATACCAAACCGTAACAAATATTCATAATAAGTTAACCGACCAAAAACAAAAAAATTAAGCAACAACAAATAAAATAATATTGCAAATTCGTCAAGAGGGAGATGGGTAGTTGAAAGTATATAACTCAGGCCTCATGATTTTCATTATGATCATTAAAAATGGTGACCCAAATTAATTAAAAAATTGGGGGGTCATTTCGAATTTATGAAGTGTAAAGGGGTGGATCAGCTAGAATTTATGATCCACCATCACAACCATCTATCTAACAAGGAAATGGACAACTCTATAACAAGATTAATGGTTCCCTATTATTTAAAACTTGGCCTTATTTGCTTCCACCAATTCTTTGAAACTTTGGTCATATATATATATTATGATTCGTACCTATCAATTAATTTGGTACTTTTTAAATTTAATTTTCAGTCAAAGGAAGATATAGATAATTAGTTAATTTTGTATAGGATAAAGATCTTGAATTTGATAACAAATTAATTTATTAAATTTTGATTCAAAATGAAAGATTTTGTAGTATGGGGTTAAGCTAGCAATTAATGTGCAATCTTTGAAACTTAGAATTTCATTAAAAGTTTGAGAAAGATTAATGTAGGTCTTCTAGATAATAAATATAATAACGGGGTGGGAAAAGGCAAACAATAAGGCAAAAATATCAAGAAAAAATTAGGGCACCGTTAGGGATAGGGAAACAATATGAAGGCATTTAATACATTATACATGTGTTATGTGTATAATCTACAAAGATGATGGGATTTAATATCAATTCGGACACGTTACATTAAAAACTTTGAACAAAAGTAAAATACACAAAGGATACATGCATCAGACCATCTACCATGAACGATCAATTTTGTGTTTCTGTGGTACAAGCTTGTTTTGTTAGGGTAATTGACGTAGGTTTCGATCCTATATGAGTGTGTGTCCATTTCCAACTATCTCCCATTATAATAAAAAATAATTATATGCCATTGGAGATCAACATTGTACTTCAATTTGACCGAATTTAACCAACTGAATCAGCCAACTCTTTTTTCTTCTTCTCGAAAATAAATCATCTAATTGTTAAATATTTTAAAATCTTGTCGCTCTCACTCCACCTTGTGGGATGTATCTCCTCCTTACTACAAGATTAAGGACTACAAGGGGGCAAAGTGGCATTGGGTTCTTGTGCGCATAAGTGTACATGTTTTATGGAGAACTTGATGCTAGTTAATGCACATCCCGCAATTTACAATCCTCTAGAATTCTAGAGACAGTGATTCTTGGGGCCTAGAATCAGTCCGGTGAAGACATGAACTTGAGGCACAACAAAAAAATAATTAAGTTGGAATTTATCAGCACTAGCGTTGAAACTTAAGTTGTATCGCTCACCCTTTAATTTACAAGGATGTTGATCATGATTCGAACATATGTTTTCAGTTTATCTGATCTCTTCCCCTCCACTCCTCCAAACTTATTAGAAGAATGGTGGAATTTATTTGTTTCGTACATACATGACTTGAACCATGTAATTTTCTTAACTTTTATATAACCTATCATATATATTTTATGATATTTTATCATATATTTTTTAAGAAGTTAATATTGTTATTTCAAAATATAATTATTAATATTTTTTTTAAATATAAAATGGATCTAACATATATGCTCACCAATTTAAAACAAACCAAATATAATAAAAGCGAAAGAATTCCCCCAAATCACAAGCCATTGTCCCCAATCCTACGGATTAAACAGGAATATAGAATACCGATCAAAAAAAAAAAAAAAACAGGAATATAGAAGTTATATTAATGTCATTTTCATTACAACTTAGGCAAACCTCATCTTGACATTATTAATTTGGTAATAACGTCTTATAATCATAATTACTAATATTGGTAGAGACGGCAACAAATGGCGTAGATTTCTTTGCCAAATAAGGTGAATTACAAAATAAAAAAACGAAAAATCAATTAATTATGTTTCTTAATTGCCAATTAGGTTCCATAATTGTGGACAAATCTTATATTATTACATTCTTTACCAACCCTTAGAAATACCCCTTGGATAAAGACATTATATATTTATGAAATATGTAGTGTGATTATTAGATATGAAAATGACCATTACTGACATTAGAGCCTCTTGTCAAAATTCCAATTATGGGGTTGTGATCATCATGGCCCATGGGACTCAAACAGGGAAACCCACTACGTAAAAATGGGCCACCAAGTGGCCCACAATTGCTCCACCTCGGTTTGATAGGCCTTTACAAATCATGATGCACCACCATTTCCAATGTCTAGATAAAAAGAAGAAATGCCACATGGTATAGTTCAATTGGTAGATAATCTTAGTAGCGTGTTGTTTGATTGTTGGCATTCATATTGTTGAGATTCGAATTCCACTGGTAATAAGATGGAGGATGATCAATCTACGATTCAGCCTGCTTGTCGACTATTGAACAAGATCACGCAATTCACATCTTCCACAAAACTCCTGAAAGAATGATAACAGAGTTCTGTAGAGATAGGGTTCATCCTTTAGATATAATGATGAAATGTCCCGGGACATAACTCAACTGGTAAAAGATCTGGGTGATGTGTTGTTTAATTTGCTTCGCTGGCACCCGCAGTGTGGAAGTTCGAATCCACCTGGTAACAGGTTGGAGAAAGATTTCTTATGCGGTGACTCAGTCTAAAGCAACTTAGGACCCTTACTTGTTGATACATATCTCGCGATTCGCTTTCTCCACAAAGCTCTAGGGGAGAGACAGTAAGGGCCTCATGGATGAGATTTATCCTTTAGATAAAAGAACGAGATTCTTCTTGCAAGACTTACAATAAGATTTGGTATTGTAACTTAGACTACTTTAAGATTTTGTACTATAAGTAGTTAATTTTAAAATTAAAGTTCAATATTTTAAAATTTTAAACATTTAGTCTGTTTTTGGCTAAAATTTTATAATTTTATTGGAAATTGTTGACTATGACGAAAGAGATACAAACATGTCAAAGATTTCGGAAAATTGCTACATAAGTCTTCTGAAATTTCCATATTCTACGTGTCAATTTTGAGGATTTGACGTATCAGTTTTTGTATCAAATTACAAAAATACCTAAAATTCTTAGACACATTAACAGTTTATTGGCCATCGTCAACAATTCCAGTTTATTAACAGTTTATTGGCCATCGTCAACTAAAAGTCCTAATCTTTACAAGATATTGGATCAAAAACTAAATACTACAACGTGGAGGGTTTAATTTTCAAATAGTTCAAGTTACTTGACCAAAACGACTGTTTTCTCATACATACACATATATATAAGTACTTATTCGATAGAGAAAAAAGAAAAGAAAATAAATACTTGTAAAAAATCTACCAAACTTTTTTTTTTGATCGAAATAAAAAATCTACCTAACTAGGGAACAAAAATTGAAAATTCAGGGTCCATAAAACTCAAATTTAAAATGATAGCAATAATGCAATATACATACAACGTGCAATATATTTCTAATTCCGATCATCATTCTTGCATACAATTAATTTATCGCTGTCAATTTTTTTTGAAAATTTTTATCTATTTTTTATAATACACACCATTTTAAAAATGTTATACTAATTAGCAAGTGATCATTAAAACAAATTGAGAAATATTTCAAAAGTTGTGCCCATTACAGAATTATCTAGTTGGTAATATTGCCAGCATTTTTGGAACAACAACAAATAAAGAAATATTACTTTATTATTTCAATGTTTGACAAGAGTTGCGGATAATTCTGCCGCTCTAACGATCATTGGGATTCGATTTCCATTATCTTACAGCTCGCCAAACATAGAACTTGGATAATATTATTGGAAACGAAAAAATAAATAAAAAAAATAGTTTTAATTAAAAATAATAAATCCTACCATCTTTCAAACCAAATAAATTAGGCAACGTAATCATACAATTAGCAGAAAACCCAGAATTGATATTAATTCCAAACTAATAATTAAACATAAATTATGAGACTTCATATGTAATTACCATCTAAAAAAGACTCAGATTCTGCAATGAATAATAAAGGTCACATAATCCAGCGTAATTAAATCCAAAGCTGTGGAAAGAAATCGTCAAACTTTGGATGGTTCACCCACGCATTTATTATTATGGATAATTACAAAATACCCACTAAGGTTTTAGCTAATTACAAAAAACCCCTTAAGATTTTGATTTCCTCTTAAATTTAAGGATAATTACAAAAATATCCCTGAGGTTTGGACTAATACAAAAGAACCAAGAGATTTTTCAAAATTACAAAAAACACCCTCAAGTTTGATTATGTCTTAACTTTTAAGGGGGTAACAATAATATTTTTATAAATGGTTGGGTATTTTGAAATATATTTTGCTTATTAATAGAAAAATATAAGACGAAATCAAATCTCAAGAAGTTTTTTGTAATTTCCAAAATATATGTATTTTATTGTAATTTCCGAATATCAGGGTCTTTTTTTATAACTTCCCTTAAATTTAATGTTGTAACTATAGAGGATTTTGAAATATTTTTTGTTAATAAATGGGGAAAAACCTAAGACAAAATCAAACATCAGTGAGTTTTTTTCGTAATTTTCAAAAAATTGTGTTTTTTTTTTATAATTTTCCCAAACCTAAGGGTGGTATTTTGTAATTATCCCTTATTATTAATTTATTATTTACCACGATTTATTTTATAAAGGGATAATTACAAAATGTACCATTGAGATTTGACCTAATTACAAAAAAAACTATTCTAACTTTCAAAATTATAAATAATATCACGAATGTTTCACATTTAATACCTTCATAAAGCAAAAATCATTTCAAAATCCCATTTTGTATTTATAAAAACATTATAGTTTACCCCTTAGGTCTAACACTGAATCAAATATCGGGGGTATTTTTTGTAATTTTAAAAGTTAGCTGAGTTTTTTTTTAATTAGGTCAAACCTCGGGTACTTTTTGTAATTATCCATTTTAGAAAAGAAAAAAGAATCTACATGAATGGCAGTTTCGTAATAATATCCCAAAAAGGAGGGGCATTTTAGGACCCAGCAAATGACCTGTCGTGCCCTTTTTCACTACCTAGGCAATGCCGTCACGTCAATGAAATAAAATCAGAGATATTCCTCTGTTTTGGGCTACTGTTATCGAAAGGGGGTATATTCGTCATTTCAGTGCTTCACATTTATAGACGATTCATTGTTGTGTGTATAGGTTTATAGAGACAACCATTAGCAACGTTTTTCCCTAGGTAAGCTGTAACAATGCAAAATCTTTTACCTTTCTCTCTCACACACTACACGCACTCATTCACGTCTCTCTCTCTCGCTGGCCCTATCTGTTTCTCTTTTCTTTTGTCCTCATTACTTTATTTTTTCAGTTTCTTGTTTATTCATTTCATCTCTTTTCTTGTTTTCTCTCTCTTTCTAAAACCTTCCCTCTACTCTTTCTCTCTTGTTAGGATTCCAAAAACTATTCTGCCTTCAAAACCCATTTGAAGCAGTCTTGAATCTCCCTCTATTCTTCTTTCTGTGGCCGGAGAAATGCTGCCGGAGCTGGATTTGGCAGCTGTTAACCGATTTTTCCGGCGGTAGTTGAAACTCAAATCCCAGTAAGAAATTTCGCTAGCCCAGATACTGTAAAACCTCGTTTTGTTTTGTTTTGAGGGAGAAAGAGAAAATGCCGGAGCCATTGTTATGCTTAAAGCCAGCCGAAAATGACCAGATAAAATCAAATGAAGAGATTTTAGATAGAGAGAATGAGAGAGTTATCGATAATACGACCACAGCCACTACGCCGAGATCAGTAATTATTATTCCCCGTAGCAAATCCCAAGCCACGAGCCGTAGAGTGACGCCCACTTCGATTTCCGAGAGTAATATTCTCGAGAAACACCTCCCCAACGGCGATCTGTATATCGGGACGTTTTCGAACAACACCCCCCACGGATCTGGGAAATACCTGTGGAGAGACGGGTGCATGTACGAAGGGGATTGGAAAAAGGGGAAAGCGAGTGGCAAAGGGAAATTCTCGTGGCCATCGGGGGCGACGTTTGAGGGCGAGTTCAAGTCGGGTCGGATGGAGGGTTCCGGTACTTTTATCGGGTCCGACGGGGATATGTACAAAGGGGCTTGGTCCGGAGATCGAAAACACGGTTACGGAGTTAAACACTATAGTAATGGCGATTATTACGAGGGACAGTGGAAGAGAAATTTACAGGACGGGCAAGGCAGATATCTATGGAGCAATGGGAATGAGTATATTGGGGAGTGGAAAAATGGGGTGATTCATGGGAGAGGGGTTTTAGTGTGGAACAATGGAAATAGATACGACGGAAATTGGGAAAATGGGGTTCCGAAAGGGAATGGTGTTTTCACCTGGCCGGACGGGAGTTGTTACATCGGTTGCTGGTCGAATGATTCCTGTAAGAACACAAACAGGACACAAATCTTGAACGGGACATTTTACCCTGCCCACCATGGCAAGAATGGGAATGATGAAGGTTTGAAGGGGCATTTTAGTCATAAATTATCTGCGCCGTTGATGGTGGTCGGCGAGGAGAATATGAATTTAATGATCGGCAGCGGCGGCGGTGGTGGTAATAAGAAGAGGTCGTCGGTGGACGGTGGGATGATGGAAAGGGCATTTCCGAGAATTTGCATTTGGGAATCGGACGGCGAGGCTGGGGATATTACTTGTGATATTATTGATAATGTGGAGGCTTCTATGCTGTATAGAGATGGGTTTATGTTGAATAGAGATGGGATTAAACAGTTTCGGAGAAACCCCTGTTGTTTTAGTAATGGGGAAGTGAAGAAACCAGGACAGACAATATCGAAAGGGCATAAGAATTATGATTTGATGCTCAATCTCCAGCTGGGTATAAGGTAATAATCAAGCTAATTTTGATTTGGGCTGGATTTGTTGTTTGTTCTAGGGGTGTAAATTAATCGAACGCAGATATTTGTGTCTGATCTTGTTTGATTATTAATCGAAATGAGTTCAGAAAAGTTTAGACTGTTTAGTTAAGCTGAACACGAATCGAGCTTGGGTCGTTAGATATATTGACACATATTTTGTTTCTTTTTCCTAATCAAGTTGAGCATGAGCTGAGCTGAGCTTTATATTTTATCGAACATAGAATATGCCAAGCTTGGTTTGTTATGTATTGCAAGTTTCTTGAGATTTTTGTGGTGTTGTGATCTGATTTTTATTGAATTGGTTTATATTTTGTTTAGGTATTCTGTGGGGAAGCATGCTTCGATATTGCGTGATCTTAAGCTTAGTGACTTTGATCCTAAGGAGAAGTTTTGGACCAAGTTTCCTTCTGAAGGATCGAAAATCACACCGCCCCATCAATCGGGCGAGTTCCGGTGGAAGGATTATTGTCCCGTTGTGTTTAGGTAAATTATATGTATTAAAATGCACTTGTTAAAACATTTTTTAGTCATATTGTTTAGATTTTTAGCTTTATCAGTTCTTATCAGTTTTCGATCATTCGATTATTAGGGAACTAAAACTGTGATTTTTTTATTGGATTGTCAGACATTTAAGGGAGCTATTTCAAGTAGATCCTGCCGATTACATGTTAGCCATTTGTGGAAACGACGCATTGAGAGAACTTTCATCTCCGGGAAAGAGTGGAAGTTTTTTTTACTTGACACAGGATGATAGGTTCATGATCAAAACTGTGAAGAAATCAGAAGTCAAGGTTAGTTTCTTATCCTTTCGACTTGTTAAAGTTGGAAAAAAATAAAGATGTTTTCTGAAATTTGGTTATTTGTTTCTTCAGGTGCTTATTAAGATGCTTCCTAGCTATTACAAGCACGTCTGCCGTTACGAAAATTCTCTCGTGACAAAATTCTACGGTGTCCATTGTGTAAAACCAGTCGGAGGCGTTAAGGTATATATGGTGGTTGCTAAAATTTCAGTTTCTTGATTATGTTATGAGTCTCTGCCTTGTAACTAATTTATACTACGTTGTTATTATCTAGACTCGGTTCATTGTGATGGGAAATTTATTCTGCTCGGAGTATCGAATTCATAGAAGGTTTGATCTGAAAGGATCATCCCATGGCCGCACGACCGATAAGCCTAAAGGAGAGATTGACGAAACCACAACTCTAAAGGACCTTGATCTAAATTATATGTTTCGCTTACAAACCAATTGGTATCAAGAACTTATCAAGTTAGTACACCGTATCTGTTCTTTGTCATTAGATTATTTTACTATTTTGTCATGTTAGCATTTTCCTGATTCGCTAAATTATGTTTCCAGGCAAATTGACCGTGATTGTGAATTCTTGGAGACAGAACGAATAATGGATTATAGTCTCTTAGTCGGTCTTCATTTTCGCGATGATAGTACTGGAGACAAAATCGGTTTATCGCCTTTTATGTTGCGAACAGGTAATTTATCATTGTCATGAAAAACACATTCTTGATTGATTGTTTAGTTCGCGGGAAATGAAGGTCGCTTACGTTATATTTTTTGCTCCTCAGGAAAGGGCGATTCATATCAAAATGAAAAGTTCATGCGTGGTTGTCGTTTTCTTGAAGCAGAATTACAGGACATGGATCGGGTTTTAGCTGGAAGGTATGTATTATAAGGCCAAATTACGTTTTCTCGGTTTGTATGGTCTTTCTAAGAATTTGTGATGACTCAGATATTTGAAATTGGATACGTTACAACCATACTGATATTATTCCAATAAATAAATAGAAAACTACATTATGAATGTTTGATTTGGCTAGACTTGATATCAATTATTTTTCTTCCATTGAATTTGAGCATGGTAGTTGAAATAATTGGGAAAGGTGTAGTGATGGGGTGGCAGTATTGTAGAGGCAGTTTGATAAAATACAGTTATTTGTGGGGTATGTATGTGTATGTATAGAGCATGGTCTTATAATTGACTTTCTGGATAAGAACATGATGTAGTCATTCTTCTAATATTTTTTCAACAAAATGTAAACTAAGTATTTCCTACTGTCCAAATTGGTCGACGATGATTGGTAATGAAATATTAGACGCAATCAAACCCGAGGGGTATTTTTTGTAAATTTGAAACTTCTCTGATTTTTTTGTAATTAGCACAAACCTCGGGGATGTTTTTGTAATTTCCCTTAGTTTTATGTTTGTAGCACTTGGTTCAGTTCTGAATCTGTAGTTAATTTTTGTTATCAGGAAACCATTGATCAGGCTAGGGGCCAACATGCCAGCACGAGTGCAACGGGTCGCTCGACGGAGCGATTTCGATCAGTACACTCCCGGCGGATTTAGCCATTCGACACCTTCCCATAGTTGTGAAACGTACGAAGTCGTCCTCTACTTCGGGATAATCGACATTTTACAAGACTACGATATCAGCAAGAAGCTCGAGCACGCGTACAAATCCTTACAAGTCGACCCGACCTCGATCTCGGCCGTCGACCCGAAACTGTATTCCAAGAGATTTCGAGATTTTGTCAGGAGAATATTCGTAGAGGATCGGTGAGTCGATTTGGAAAACCCCGATTGAAAAAATCGGAAGATTCTCGATCGAATCTTGAACATACCGGAGCAAAAAACGCCGGGAAAAGATACCGACTCGAGATTTTCGTCGGTTCGACCGGGGGAGAGCAGAATTCGGTGTTCTGCAGAAGGCTGAATTTTTGTGGATCAGCCAATGGTGGTTTAGGTGTGAGTTCTTTTTTTGTACATGGAAATGTGGAGAAGGTGGGAAATTGGTTTTAGGGTTCTTTTTTATATTTTTCAGTGATTTTTGGGCAAAGGAAAGTGAAGATTTGAACTGTTTTTCCCAAGAAAAGATTCAAAAACATGGTGAGGGGGGGATTTGAATAATGGAAGTGTACAGTTTACAGGAGAGAAAAAAAAAGTTGGATAAATTATTAAATTATGAAAATTATGACAGTTTTTTTTGTGTGTTGTTTTATGTTATTACTGTATTTTTTTTAAATATAAGGTTCAAAAATGGTGTCACTCTCAGACAGTTGCTTTTCTTTTGAATGCAGTGAAAGAGAGAGGGCAGAGTTGTTTAAAAACACACATGAAAAGTAGAGAAAGCAAATGTTAAAAAAAGATGTGCTGTTTTATTTATTATTTTTTTTTTCTTGTTCTTGCCCTATTTTATTTGACTGTTCTGAAAATTCTCGTCTACTCCTGCTTTACTTCCCGTTTAGGCACTAGGCTCCCTTTGTTCGTCTATATTTTTTTTTCGATTAGATCCTAATTAACCCTGTCCAGGTTCCGTCTAACCTCGCCCAGTCTTCGTCTAGGCGCTAGGTCCCAACCTGTCGCTCGACTAGCGCCTTTTAGAACGATGCTCTAATTAAACTCAACAACTCTTCTTTTTTACTGTACCCTATATATATTTTTTAAATATTGTAAATTTGTAATTTTATTATAAGTTAAAATAGGACTTTTTTCTTCTTTTGAAGAAAATCTGATCAGTCCTTAAATAATGCATGCCAAAGCAAATGAAGCAATGGAGACCATTGACTCAAAAAGTGGTCCCCCACTCTAGTCCTAATTTCAGAAATTACCTGCCACGTGTCTTAAAAAGGTATAAAAATAAATTTACGTTATTCCTCGGGGCAATTTGGTCAATTTTGATGTTATGATATTTCTTTCTGGGATTTGTTTCTTGTTTTTTTTTTGAAGGGGGTCAAAGGTTTGGCAGTAGTAGTCCTTCACTTGTGGGACCCATCTCTATTCATACACAATTCTCCTCTTTTTGACCTTGTTCTGTTTTTATGGGATCTTCTCTAGTCTATTAGCTGAGAATTGAGATCCTACCCCATGGGTCTCTCTCTAGGGTGGTTCCCAACTAAACCCTAAAGGTGTTAATCGTGTCGTGTTTTGTGTTCACGGGTCGTGTTATGACACAAACATTACAAGTCTGACACGAACATAATCCGTTTAATTATTCTTGTCAAGATATACACGATACGAACGCGGCCCATTTATGACATGGATAGCCCGACACGACACGACCTATATAATTTAAAGTTAACACGAAAAAAATTGGAGAAAAAGCAGAAATTACAAATAAAATATACATTAAATATTAAATAATTATTAAAAAAATACATGTAATAAATTTTCCATCATCATATAACCAACTAAAACATCACAAAATATTAAAATAATATGTCACTATAAAATTAAGGGTTACATAGCTCAATCATGTCGACATGCAGGTAGACCTGACCTGACCTATTTATTTTCCGTGTTAACCATGACCTTGAACTTGTTAAGGATTGTACGTGTACCTGCTAAATTCGCGTTAGGTTCGTGTCGGGTTATCATGTCGTGTCACAAATTGACGCCCTTGCTAAACCCTTTGATGTTTAATCAAAGGTTATGAGATTGTGTAAAAACTAGAGAGCGAAGCAATTTGTAAGTTACCATTTACATGAATTCTCGTGTCGTATTATACTAATGTTCACCGTGTTATATGGATCTTCGTACATGTGTAATGTTTCAGGGATCGAACTGTCCTTTTCAGTGTATTACTCCATCAATGGTAGACATCTCGCGGCAACCAAAATAGAAAACACGGGAACCTTGGGACTATTTAAGTAATTGTGGAGTAGGTGAGGTCAAAATGGTTATTTTTGCCTAGGCGAGGTGAAAATAATAATTTCCTTGCCAAAAGCCATTGCTAACAAGTAACAAATTTGTTTTGCATTGCCTTAATTTCTTCTTGTACGTGATTTTTATCACATTGGATTCTTTCGACATTATTACTACAATCTTGAATCCAAGCCTAGAATATTAAAAGAAGATTATACTTTGAATGGTCACACCCTCCAAATCAAATTATTATGAAAACTGCACCTATATTTTATTTCCCCATCCTACTAATTCTGATCCAAAATAATCATATTCGAGATCACAAACTTAGGTGCACATTAAAAAAAATTTAATTAAATAATTTGGTAGACGACAACCGAATTTGGGCAAGAGATCTCATAATTTAATAGTGTTAGACTTGAATCTTGGTTCATATATTACTAAACAAACCAGACTGTATCATTAATTACAACTGTAAATATGTCACACATATATAGTTTATAATATTATCGATAAATTAATTTCTTAGTAGTTAGCCTTTGTCTTGATAACATCATCTATTTGAATCTCGATTTTGTCCCCCCTTTTTTTAATATTATTTGGTTTCTTTTTCAAGCGATTATTAGTTGTTTTTGACAGAATTGATGGATGCACGAACTTCAGACAGTTGACATGCATTTTTTGCTTTGTTGGGAACCCTAATCTTTTGCCAGCTCTAAAATTGATACGCCACACAGAATTATATAGTATCAAGAATGTGTTATTTATATGATTAAATGATTTAATAAACGATTTCCCTGGCAATAATTGCTGAAATTTTATTTGAAAGGTTGGATTAATACGTGTTACATTCTAAGTATTTTATTGTATATTCATAATTAAGAGTATATGTCGGGACAAAAATGATTTTTCTCAATATTCATTATTTTTATTATTTTTCGCGTTATTTAATTCCAATTTAATTATCTAATATTATTAATCCTCATTAGATCCAGGAATAAGTATCATGTCCACGCGGCCTATACCGGTTGACACGACCCACTTTATCCTACAAGGCCCATGAAGTCCATCAACCCATGTATAAAAGAGGTCACTGTTCATTATTTGTAAGTAATATGAATTTATCGAACTTAATTATTGTCTTTTGCTCTGCAGTTCTCCTACTTCCGGTACTGACTTGAGCGTCGGATGGGTCTCCCTGGGACAACCTCAAGGCCCGTCTAATGGTTGCTGGTGTTGCAAGCAAGTTCTCATTCGAAGAACTACCAGCTTCGAAGAAGAAGTTGGACTATATATCATTTACTTTGAGTGATTTGCCAATTTTAAGCAGCATCAGTATAGGAAACATGATAGTTAATACACACTTTCAACATATGCACAGGGACTGAACTAGAAAATGAAGATAGGATGGGATTTTTGTTATTTTTGTTTTATTAAATAGTAGAAAAAATGTATTTTTGATATTTTAGGGCAGCAGAATTGTAAAAATAAAAAATTATATATAATTTCTATTAATTTTACAAAAATTATGGATTTGAGGAGGCAATCGTCCGCCAGCCCCAACTCCGTCCCTAATTGTGCAGAATGCACATTCACAAATACCATAGTTGAGTATATTTGAAGATACTTGAACAAGACTTGACGAATTGGGTGACAAAATGAATTATTGATACCTTCGTATTAAAATCCATAAATTAAAAAACAAAAAAATCAAGGTCCAAAATTGTTAGAAAAAATGTTGAATTACGAGTGTATATATCCATCTCAAGTGGTGCCAGTAGCTGTCGAGGTATTTGAGAGGGTCATATACTTTGTGCCCATGTGATATTAATATGGTGGGCATTTTATTGGGACATATTTGGAAAGCACCATCATCTGACAAAACCCCCCAAAAAATAAAATAAATAAAATAAAATATAAAAATAAATAAATAAATTAAGGGGTTGAGTCTATTTATTTGATGTTTGTAACTTGTCCTAAATGACATAAAGATATATATTATGGGCAAGCTAAGTGTATATTAATTATAACTTGACTTCCCAAAAGAAATTGGCAAATAAAAGATAAGGATTGAAAATGGACTCCTCAAATGATCAAAGGTTAGCCATCTAAGGTTTGTACATGAAAACAAAGTGTGATGCATTATTTGGAATTTGTTTTTTGGTGGAAGTCATTTTCTTCTTATAAATCATGGCACATTTGCAATTCTTTTTGGGGGACTTTCTTTTTAATAATGATTTTAGAAGTCTTTTTTCTTCCCCTTCATAACAAGACATCACTTCTTTATTGGTCACTTGGAACTAGCTTCAAAAGGTGCATTACAATCCGTCACTCATCACTGCAACAAAAAATTAGTTTACCTACAAAAAAAATTGTAAGTAGGCATTAAGATAACCATAACGTGTAGATAAAATTATTATAGGTAATATATTACTTATAGAATCTAAAATTATTAGTAAATACCTATATTATTTCTGTCATTATAATTTGGGGAAAGACAAAAATTTGGGTAACTATAACATTTAGTAACAAAATCATTTATGTCGATAATTCTAAGGTGTTTGGAATTTCTTGTAGTGCAATTTTTTTCTAGAATAAAAATAAAAATAAAAAAGTGAAAGATAATGTTAAGTACAATAATGCTAGGTAATTATTTTACATGTCATTAAACATTGAAATCATTTAAATTGTGTATTTGCTCATCAAAACTTCTAATAATGTAATATGGTTTTATGCAAGCTTATTAATTTCAACGTATCTTTAAACATTGTACCAATGAGGCCATGTTTTTCAACAAACATAATTTCATGCTTGTCAACCCTAAAAGTCCATTTTAGGTACAAAAAAACACTTTAATTGTCAGCTAAAAATGAAGAAACTTGAAAAGGGGTAAACTTCCATTAAATTCAAAAAGTGACTTAATCTAATATTTCTAAGTGGAACTTGACTTCCCATGTTTTGAGAACTTAGTGCCTTAGTGGAAATCCATACATTAGATTAGTGCCTTAATCAATCTTATCCTACTTCGTTAAGCCGCTAATTATACCTTATAAAATTTATAATAAATTAATCCATGAAACATTTATTGAAAAAAAAAATTGCATAAATTATACACCAATTGGCCATCTAGAGTGCATGCGTGGCAACGTGCCACGCACTTTTTTGCTCAGGTCATGAATAATATAAGATTTAAGTATTTATTTATATATTACAAAACCCAATGAGTAAAAAAATATTTATTTTATGACACATTGGTAAAATACATACTTGTAATTGTCATGCATTACGTAGCCAATCAGTATTTTAATTTTTCTTTTCCTTGTCAGATTTTTGAATCTTTATTGGATTTAAAAAATGCATTTTTGGACATTTGGTCGCTTGTCCTTAGCTGTTAGGAATTTAGCCTTGTCTAAAGTTTATACTTTTAGTATTTAGGTTTCGTTCGGGATACTAAAAACCAGTTGAAATTGTGTAGAGAATATTCATGAGGTATGGGTGTAAATGTTTTTTATGTGAAAAGTGATAAGAAAATTAAGTAAAATAATTTTTTATAAATTGGTGCCCTAAAAAATCACTAATGCTTATGGTTCGAATTCTTGTCATGTGTTCGAGAGAATTTATTTTGGAATTTGTGTATGTGGGAAAATTGTTTAGATTCATTTATGATGTGTGTAACTTTAAATTTTAATTATATTTTTAGTTATTTAATTTCAACTTATTTAATATTTTAGCTCGTAATTGTTGATTAATAGGTTATTCCCAATCATTATTAACTTCTTGGCTCACGAGATTCAACTCATTAAAAAATACTCGTGAGGTCTAAAGTCTCAAATATAAATATTTATTCTTATTTCATTATAATTTATATGAACTTTACGTTATTTACTTTGCGCTCTAGTCCATTCAGATTATTCTTTAAATCTTTGTTTACTTAAGTGTAGAAAGTTCTTCCCGGGACGTATTTCAGGTCGGATCCCAACTTTGAGGATTCATTGCTTTTGGAAATTCGTGTAGTTTTGCGTGAAGTACGAATTTTAGCAGCATCAATTTCAAAACCGTGTTTTTTTTACAAATAAATTAAAAATATAAATTTAAAAAGTAATAGTAAAGAGAATGCAGATGTTATAATATAATTTAAACTAATAGGAAAAGGGGAGCAATGAGCTAACCAAATATGTAATTTTACCCCTGTTTTTTTTCCTTCTGTTTATATGGTACAAATTGGAAAGTTTTTCTGTTATAATAGAACACTAGCTAGCATCCAAGAACATATGATCCACTTGCAAAAATTGTTCATTAATAACAAGACATCATCATATTCAGTACCGAGTAAGGTTACACCAGACAAACAAGTACTAGTAATTGTTTCTTCTAGGAAATTCCTTCATTTTACAATTTATCCAGTAAAATTGTTAAAACAAGGACAACAACAACAACAACAAACTAAGTCTTAATCCCACTACGTGGGGTCGGCTATACGGATCATATCGCGCCATCGTTTACGATCATAAGCCATATTTTCGTTTATTTCTAGGTATAACATGTCATGTTTAATAGCTTCTTTCCAAGTCTTTTTAGGCCTACCTCTCCCTCTTTTGATTTGTGTGAGTGATTCTCTACCTTCTAAACGCCGCGTCACGCGGTGCATCTAAAGGTCTCCTATAAACATGTCCAAACCATCTTAATCGTGTTTCTCTAATTTTCTCGTCTATTGGTGCTACTCCCACTTTGTTTCTAATGTGTTCATTTCTTATTCTATCTAATCTAGTGTGTCCGCACATCCATCTTAGCATTCTCATCTCTGCTACCCTCATTTTTTGTTCGTGTTCATATTTAGTCGCCCAACATTCGCTCCATAAAGCATTGCGGGCCTTATGGTCGCTTTTATAAAATTTTCCTTTCAATTTTAATGGTATTTTGCGGTCATAAAGGATAGAAGATGCACTCCTCCATTTATTCCAACCCGCTTGGATCCTATGTGTGACATCTTTATTGATTTCTCCGTTCTCTTCAATTATAGATCCTAAGTATTTAAAACTCTTTGTTATACTCACTTCATGTCCATCAATTTTAACCTTCGTTTCATTGTTCTCGTTGTTTTTACTAAAGTGGCATTCCATGTATTACATTTTAGCCCTACTTATAGTAAAAACCTTTTGATTCTAGTGCTTCTCTCCAAACTTCCAATTTGCATTTACTCATTCCCTTGTTTCATCAATTAAAACTATATCGTCCGCAAATAACATACATTCAGTTCGGGGATGGATTTTTGTAAGTGTTTAGTGATTTCATCAATTATTAGGATAAAAGGTACGGGCTTAGAGCGGATCCCCGATGCAAACCTATAGTGTTTGGGAATTCACTAGATATTCTGTTGGTGTCCGATACATGTTGTTATACCCTCATACATATCTTTTATGGCATCTATGTAGGCTATTTTTATTCCTCTTTTTTCCAATACGCGCCACATTATATCACGGTTGACTCTATCGTATGCCTTTTCAAGATCAATAAAAACCATATGTAAATCTTGTTTTCTCTCATTATATTGTTCACATAATCGTCTAATTAAGTGTATAGCTTCAATTGTGGATCTTTCTGGCATGAAGCCAAATTGATTATCTAATATACTAGTTTCATTTCTTATTCTTGCTTCTATAACTCTTTCCCATAGTTTCATTGTATGACTTGTTAATTTAATTCCCCTGTAATTTGCACAATTTTGTTAAAACAAGTTTTAAAAAAAAAAGATAAATTCCACTTTGTCCCATTGAACTATTTATGAAAATGAAATGGCCCCTCCATCTTTTGAGTGCATCACTTCCTCTAGCCATCAAAATTTACTTAATCATAGGATTTCATAACATATAGTTTACTAATTTTAATTTGCCTTAATTCTAAAATAAAGAGATGAAAATGAAAAAAAGAAAGAAAAAAAACACACCCTCCTTTACCTCAGTGTCACCAATCTCTGTTAACATTAGTATAATATTATGATTATTCATTTTGATTAACTACATTAAAGAAAAAATATTAGAATTAATAATGAGTGTAACTAATTAATTAATTGTTGGTTATATGAAATATATTTTCGTTTTTTCTAATTCATCATCTCTTGCAATTTATGTTAAATAGTAAAAGCTTGCCATCAAAGAAACCAATATTTATTATTGAATTCACATTTTATTCTATAAGTTACCTAATAAACAATTACTTTGGCAATAGGGATTAGGGAATGAGTAGATTATTAGCATTAGGAGATTAATTAGTTCAATATCTTGAGTACAATTATAATACAATAGGGAATGCGTACATGTATTATTAGCATTAGGAAATTATTATAATCTACAAGCAATTAAGCTAATAAAAAATAGGTGGTAATAAGTAGATTTTTAGCACTGCAAATTATTCTGATCACATTAATTAACTAGCAAAACCTGTAAGCTACTTTGCAACCATCATAATAGGAAACATATATATTATATTGTATTAAATGAAGCAATTCTAATTAGATGCTAAGAGCCTCCCTGAAAGAGAATTTTTAGGTTTTAAACAACCTAATAACATTAAATATTATAGCAAAAATATTGAAAACCTACAAGAACTGAAATATATATTAACATTCAGAATTTTCCATTTTCCAATGTTGTAAAACAATAGAATTTTCAAATGATGTCTCGACATAAGATGCAACAATTGTACTAATACAACATAACATTAAACATCAATAATGACGAATAAATTCATACGAAATTGGGGTGAGTCAGATGGAAAATTTGAAAAAATCATATAAACACTAACTTAATTTTTTAAAATTTTTAATAATATGAGCTAAAAAACCATTTAGGGTTGAGTTAGGCCCCATGTCTCCGTGTTAAACATCATAAAATAACAAATTATTTCAACATATTAATTCTACCCAAACTATTTTTTTGGGATAATTACAAAATCTCCCCTGAGGTTTGGACTAATTACAAAAAACCAATACATTTTTGGAAATTACAAAAAACCCTTTTAGGTTTGATTCGTCTTGCAATTTTCCCCTCTATATGCAAAAAATATTTCAAAAGCTCTCCTTACATTTATCGAAATATTACATTTACCCTCTAAATTTAACACACAATCAAACAGCCTCAAGGAATTTTTTGTGATTTTCAAAAACTTCTTGTTTTTTTTTTGTAATTAGCCCAAACCTTAGGGTTTTTTTGTAATTAACCCCTATTTTTCCCAAGGGTTCAACTTCAACATAGTAGATCGAAAGAACAAAACCTCAAATTGTGCATATATCGAGATAAAGAAAAAAACCAGGGGTATGGGTTGGTTGGTTTCTTTCACTAGTAAATTCACTTTTGGGTTCTCCCTTCTGCAATCAAGATAATTAAATTTCATGCCTAAAAAGTATAAAAGAAAAACATTTACAAGATTACGAGAATTGTACGAAAGATCTTTGATTTGATTTTTTAAGTGTAGCATCCATCAATAAATGCCCACCAAATTGGACCACTTAAATTACACCCATTTGTCAAGTTTTTTTTTGTACCAATCACTTCTGATTAAATCTTAGCCGCCAACATTAATTAAGTTCTTTTTTTTTCTTCTTTTTCTGCAGCTTTAATTAATGATGTTTTTAGCTGAAAAGATTTTGGGATCAGAATTACTTAATTGGTATTAGCATTGGTTCTCTAACTTTTGCATTGGTTCTTGTGCTGTTGCCCCAATTTAGGCTTCACATTCTTGTTCTGTACAAAGTACTAACCCCTTGACATTCACATTTTTAGGGATAATTACAAAATCATCCATGAGGTTTGGTCTAACGCCCAAAGATGTTTCAAAATTATAAAAAAAAATTCTTCAAATTTGATTATGTCTTAAATTAAAAGATGTAACTGTAATATTTTTTATAAGTTTTAGGGGGTTTATGAAATATATTTTCTTATGAAGGGGAAATGTAAAATAGAAATAAACTTTAAGGGTATTTTTGTAATTATCATTTTTTTTTTTTTTGTGATTAATCCAAACCTTTGTTTTATCATTTATGTAATAATACCTTTTTTTAAGTTACAATTTTTTTTTTTTTTGAGTACCTACAAAATACCATCATTAAAATAAATTGGATAAAATGAATCTATCACTTGTCAAATGGATTGGGCTGGCCACTCACCCATCTAGCCAAGGTGAAAATTCGTCCCGAAGTGGGTTATCGCTGTTTTTGGAGTCCAGCCAAACCCATCCTTTGAAACCACACACAAAACCAACGCCACCACGACTTTCAAGCTCATGAAATTGCAGCTGGGACTGGGCTAGTTTTGACTACTCTAAGCACACACAAATGTGATATTTATTTTAGTGTGACATCTACGAACAACAATTTTTTCCAACTTACTTTGCTAGCTAATTTATGTTTAATGTTTCTTGAGTTAGGGTTATTATTTATTATGTTTTTGTAGTATCAAGAAATTATTTAGATACTTCTAAAGGGGGCAGCCATCAAGTTGGAAAAGAATGGAAGTTTCAATTTGACATTTGCATAAATTAATTAAGTGTTGGATTTAACCCCACTTAACTTTTTGGTTATCGAACAAGACACATTTGATTTGATTGGTAAACTTGTAGAAAGCTTTGATTTATTTTTTGTCCCTTAAATTTGTTAGTGTTTATGGGCTGTAAACAATTAGTGCAGCGTCATTAACCAGTTTTTAATTTCCAAAATTTGTTTTTATTAGCACGACAAATAATTAATAATTTGGCTAACATTACTTAAACATAGGTGTAAACGCACTTAATAAAGCAAAAGATCTTTTATAATTATAAAGTTAATCACGAAAAGAAAATCTAGTCATATGAAAGTTTAATTATAATAATTTTTGTTTGGATTAAGCTGATTAGATGCAATGAACCACGTAAGAATGTTCGTGTAAACTATAAAGTTAGAAAATCAATTAATATCTTATTCGATACAATAATGTCAATGTTTAGTATCACAGTAGGTTCTAAAATACCAAATTTACAAATTGTTAGCAAGGTTAATTTCAACTGTCAAATTAAAGGTTTCAAAGTTTAATTAATTTATAATTGTGATTGTTGCTAATTGATATTTATTAATTATTTTTTGATGATTGATATCAGTAATCAATGCGGGATATATTGATGGGCGTACAAAAAAAAAAGATCGACAAAGTAATTAGTATAGTACTCAGCTGGTCATGATATATGAGACGTATCCTATAAAACACAAAAAATATGGATTTTTTAATGGGTTTGGATTAAAAATATTCTAATTACATGTAGGTTATGTCTCCTGAACAATGCCTGTGATAGCGTCCTATCATCCTATTCAAGTTTTTGTCATAATATTAATGATTTATAGTAAGTCTCGTTTTTATATACTCAAGCTTCATTAATATATATGTGGGTAAACTTTTTTGATTATATATATTAATTGATTTATTGTAACTCCTCCATTTGATAAGATGCATTCAAAATTTGCACTAGAAACCACAAATTTAATAAACGAAAAAAAAAAAATAACCGAAAGAAAACAAAAGGAAGATGCAATTTTTGCCTTTAATTTTATGGGACCAATTTGAATATTGCTTGTAAGGTTATCATTTTATGGGACAAAGACAATTCATATATCAGTAACCCTAATTGTTGAATTGCCTTCACATCGAATTTCGATTAATCATTTTTGGTCCAGAATTTTTCTGATAGAACCTTTTCATATTTCATATTATATATCTTCTACTATAATTCAACTTCAGCCAAGGGTTTTTAGATAAATATTAAGTAGTTAAAAAATATTAAATAGCAAACGTCTCCTTATGTAACTCCTCATTTATGTCAATTAAGAAAGTCAGAAAAAAAAATGAGAAAAACTTTTACAAGAAAAAATATAATCAAAATACATATGAACTGTTGGATTTCAAACGCAACCACTTCGCCCAAAACCCTATTTGGCGATAGAAAATGTGCATACACATAACCTTTCGATTATGACTTGGCCCCACCTGAATCTCGCACCACGTGACAAATGTAGCCACATCCATACGTAGCACGCGCAAACGCCCATGACATTCGATTGTGACTTGGACCCACTTAGATTCCGTGCAACTGAACAATTGCCCCCACACCTTGTGACCAAATATGTACACACGCATATATATATATATATATATGATAATATCAGCTCATATGCTAAATTTCACATGGGAAGTTTCTTACTACGTGGGCTATTGCATGTAACACATCAAGTTACTATAGATATCCGAATAAAACCCAGGGAAAACCCTTCAACATTCAAATTATTCTCCAGATAGAAGCAATGCAATGTACTTAAATTTAATAATTAAAGAATGCAAATAACTGCATATCATAATCAATTAATTAATGTCCTTTTTGTTGGCAAAAATTTCAGTACGGAGCTTGAAGTAGAAAAATAATTTCCGACACGTGCAAGAGTGGCACTGTCCTAAAGGATATATTTTCGTAATCCCCCAGGATTCAACGGAACAAAATGAACGAACAAAATCGTAACATATAACCCAGCAAATTCGAAGTCAAGAAAGAGTTGGGAAGTTTGGTTCTGGAATTGTCCTCTTCAAGTCAGTGAGCTCAACATACATATAACATATGCTTCCAACCAGTGACGAAGTCAGGAAGTCTACGTAGGGGGGCCCAACTAACATCAGTCTAAAAATAAAATACAATACATCAACTCTAAAAATAACACTATAAATAGTTATTAGTATTAATAAAGTCATATTCAATTACATCTTAATATTTAAAAAGAAATAACATAATACAATTACATGAATATGTCATAATATTTCTCTTCTATTCTTCATATTTTGAAATCGTTGCATATAGCTTCCTTGATAATGTTTCGAGACCAATGTTCTGTTAGGTTTACCTCGTACGTATTGCCATTGATAGCCATTCATGGCCATCCCTTCTATGAGATCTTGGCGGCCGGGTGTTTTATTATTCAATGTTCCCCGCGCCGCATCAATCATTTGCCTCGTCGATGAGAGTAGCCCGTTGTAAAACGTTTGGACTTGCATCCAAATAGGGAGGCCATGATGTGGGCATTTTCGCGACAATTCTTTGAATCTCTCCCAAGTGTCGTACAAGGTCTCGTCGTATTCTTGAGTGAATAAAGAGATTTCATTCCTCAATCGTGCGATTTTGGCGGTGAAAAATATTTCAAAAGAAACTTTTCACCATGATGCTCCATGTTGTGATTGTTCCCTTTGGCAAAGTATTTAGCCATTGTTTAGCCCGTCCCGAAGAGTAAATGGGAATAGGCGCAACGGATGGCATCGTCGTGAGACTCCATTTATATTGAAGGTATCACAAATTTCGAGGAAATTTGCGATATGATTGTTCTGGATCTTCGCCGGTAGGCCATCAAATTGAACAAATTGTTGCACCATTTGAATGACATTCGGTTTGATTTGAAATTATTGGGCTGCACAAATGGCGGGCCTCACGATACTAGACGATGTGTCGTCCATGGATGGTTTGGCATAATCGCACATAGTTCTTTGTTCATCCGCCATGTTGAAATCTTTGCTTTTCGTTAATATCTTCTTCGTGGTCGTAGATAGTACTTTTCTATGTGTTGCTACCGGTGGTGTCACGCTTCCAAATTTGGCGACGAGTAGGCATACACTGCGGTAAACAAAGAGGATAAGTATAAACCAAGACTTATAAAGATAGATAAAAAGAAAGATAATGGTAAAATAATAAAAAAATGATTAAATTAACAAAAATAAAGCGTTCTTAATATTACAATCCCCGGCAACGGCGCCAAAAACTTGATGGTTGAAAAGCTACTCTAGAAAACCATAGGCAAGTGCACCTATCGTTTTGTAGTATAGATTATTGAGTACCGAGTGTCATTCCCACGAGGATTGTAAGTACTAATAATTACCGTCTTTTTGTTATTTAATCTAGCAATTTTCAGAGTTTTGTTTGTTTAATGAAAATGAAAAATAGAGAATTTTAAAATAATTGCAACTTACAAAAGATCAAATAAAAATAGATTGTAGAATTAAGAAATCAAGAGCTAGAAATGTGTTTGAATGTAAATCCCTGTAGAATGTTTTTGTGATTTAACAAGATAAAAATACAACCATAAGCCCTTAAGCAAAAACCAACCTCGTTTAATAAAGTATCATGTTATGTGGACCGTAGAAATTCCCGATTTAAGTTAAACCCTCTATCGAGCGCGAATAACTTCTAATCTCAAGTTGATTAACTGAAATCTCTTTCTAGTTAAAACCCCCAAGACAACATTATAACGATTTGTGAATTCTCATATTAGGTTTGACCCTAATCCAGAAGATTTATGTCGTCCTATATCTAGGATTGCATGCAACTCTTTTCACTTATATAGGTTCTATTTCACCATGAATCTCTCAATTTCCCGGATGAAAAATAAACTTCAAATCAATACTACGCACATACCAATTTGAATGAATAAAGCATAATATAAGTGAATCACACAAAACATGAAGATTTTATTAAAAACATACAAACCTTAATCACAAATTCATTCTAGAGTTCATTACATTCAAACACTAGTAATTTAGCTACACATGGCTTTGACAAAAGAGTATACTACACAAGAAAATATGAATAAAATGAACATGGTGTACTTAGCTCTTTTTCAAGACCAATACAAGACTTCCTCCTTGGTTGATTGCAATGATGTTGAGCTTCAAGCCTTCTTCTCTATTGCTCTTCAACTTCCAACTCTACCTCTCTTTTATCCTCTCAATGTATTTTTGCTTTGAAACTTAGAATATACAATGAATATACAATGAATCTCTCTATCAATGAATACTACATGAATTTATATCCTTCCTTTTCAACTCAAACTCTTGGCTTTTATAGGCACCATCTTTGTGAAAGAACACACCAATAATGCTAACAAATGCTCCACTTCCATGGTTGTTGGTTGAATCATTGTGTGCACATTCATTGTTGAGTTGGTTGAATCATTGTGTCCACATGACAATTGAGGGAATAATAGAGCTTGGTGCATCAAAATGAGGTGTAAAAGTTGCTCAAAGGTTGTCAAAAAGCACAAGGGAAAGTCTCCATAATTTCCGCCAAAGAAAAACCGGTCCGGGACGAAAAGCACGCCGTGCTTTCAAAGCACGGCCAGGCCGTGTTCGCGGATTTTCCCGAACACGGCCGTTCACGGCCTGGCCGTGTTTGGTACGTCGGGGTCGAAAAATTACTTGTTTTTTGACTTTTAAAAAGCACGGCCGTGCTTAAAAACACACCCCGCCCGTGTTTGACCGAAAAAGGCCCCGAAATGACGCGTTTAGCTTGGGATTTTGAGTGTTTTTGCATCCAGAAACCCCCGGGTATGTTTTGACATGAAACCATGGCCCAAAATTCACCAAAAACAGCTCCAAATCATCAATCTACACCAATAAAAGCACCTCAGAGTAATGTGAACCATGTACAATCAAAAAATTATGAAACTAACAATAAAATAACTCAAATCATACTTAAATATACACATAAAACATGCATAAAAAGACCCTTATCAGTGGTACTCTTTTAAAAAATCGTTCCATTATTTAAGAAAATATGGAAAAAAAATCAAAACTAATACAACTTAAGGAAACAACTATACATGAACTATAAATTATAATAAATTACTATAAATTAGCCCGAACAATTCATATAACAATTAATGATACAACAAAGAAATTAAATAAATAGAGAAGAAACAACAAATCCAACAAAATTAATTAATATACACTTTGATATTAAAAACCTTAAATACAATTCATTCTCATTCATTCAATGTTAATCTCATGACAATAAGGTAAAATAAAAGCTTTAATACAAACTTTGGGGTAGCCGGATAAGGGTTGGGCGTCACGCGTGAAGTTTGGTATGTTTTCTTCTTCAAACCTTGGGGATTTTTTTTTTAGGATAAGAGACCTTGGGGATTGGGCGTGAAGGTTGGGGTAGGGCCTAGGGGTTTGTTTTTGGGTCTGTGAGACCATCTCCAACCCAACTCTAAAACCCACACCAAAATACCAAATATCTAAAAAACACCTTTCAACCCAACTCTAAACACCACACCAAATTTGGTTTGGTGTAACACTATTCATTACACCAAATTTGGTGTAATACAAATATCACCTCTTTGCCCTCCAATTTTTTCTACTTCAAACTTTTAATTCCTATTGTATCCTATATTTGATATATAATTCATTTGTAACATGGTTTTAGTTATTTAAATTTTGTATATAATTATTATTTTAGATGAACAACAGTTAATATTTACCAATAAATTATTATAAACTAATCAAGGACAAAAATGCTCACTTTGCACTCCGTGATGCATTAATCGATCACGTGTGGGATGAATATACTAATTTCGAGAATTAGTAATGTATTAATATTTTTTTTGTCTTTAAATATTTGTTTTAGGTTTGTCGTTTTTTATTGTCTAGTGTGCAATTTAGTATTTTTATTTATTGTGATATTAGTTGTAATATTTATTTTGTAATATAATTAATTAATGTAATATTAGTTAAATATAAATTTTTATTTAGTTACGTTAATAATAATAAAATATAAGCAAAATAAATAATTGCATAAACAAATAAATTTGCTATTCAAAATGAAAAGAAAATATTAAAATATTCATTTGGTGTAAGATTTAGTGTAGTGTGTTGGAGATGGGTTTTGCAAAATTACACCAAAACACCAAATTTTGTGTGATTTTCACACCAAATTTGGTGTTATGGGTTGGAGATGCCCTGCAAGATCGAGCCTAAACTTTCAAGAGTTAGTGGCCTTTTTTCTTTGTTTTTTTTTAAATTTTATTAATATTATAAATAAAAAGACAAATACACCCCTAATATTTTTAAAAATCCCAGGGGGGGCCCAATGCCCCCCTTGGCCCCCATACCCCTTCGTCCCTGCTTCCAACGGTAAAGAAATGATTAGAGCAGAGGGACAAACACGCGGCCATAGGTTTTAGGGGAGACAAACTTTCGGCTATAGGTTGAGAGGGACAAAGGGTCGATCATAGCCATCCTATCAAAAATAGGTAGGCTCACATCTGATAAATATAGTAATTCTATTTAGGCTAAAATAGGATAATTGAGGTAAGGTTAAAAATATATTTTTGGGCAAGGATTTAAATTAGCAAAAATATATCGCCCGCGCAGGGAGGGCAAATCGTCGATTTTACAATCGGCTAATTTGGCCCAGCTTTTTATGTGCGCGAAGCCCCCTTAATCACTTGGCCCATTTTTTACTAAGCCCATATGGGTCTCCCATTAATAAAGTGAAGAAAACTTCATTCCCTATTCTATGTGGGATATGGGAGTTCTTTAGAAACACTTCCAACACTTATTTTCCAACACTTTTAGGTATATTTATAAATTTATTACTATGACTTTTCTTATGGCGTTGCAAGTGAATATAAATATTGAACCATTCCGCCCCATTTATACCCATAATGATTCAAAAGAGCTTGTTTAATTAATCCTATTGGGCCATATAACATTAAATATAAATACATGCATATATACATAGACATATATAATATAATTTTCTATTTCCAGCCTTGCTGCTGAATTATTTCATATCATTATCATACCCAGCTTTAGCCAATCAAACACTCACTATCTAACACTTCTCATTCCCAGTATAGAGCTTTTAAATTCCATAAAAAGACTGATGAATTGGCCTATAAATATTCTCACATTATACATGGGAAATAATTCATCCACGTAGCTATAACGCCATGCACGATAATTACACCGCGTCATTTGACATTAAATGTCTATTCTTTATTTCACACGATAAACTTAAACGACCAATATTAAATTTAGTCTGGACTGCACACATAAAAATGGAATGAACTAAAATTTGAAAACTGGATGAATGATTGTCTTGTTTGTTATATAGAAAGATAAATGTTCCAGACTTGATAATGAACAGTTTTTCGGGAGTAATTTTCTCAACGCACTGGATCTCGGAGAGATCCTGTTAAATTATGTGTGGACTCCGAGATCCTGTTAAATTTAGTCTGGATCGCACATATAAAAAAGAAATGAACTATAAATTAAAAATTGGATGAATAATTATCTTGTTTGTTATATAGAAAGATATATGTTCTAAATGTGACAATGAACAGATTTTCGAGAGCACCTTTCAAATGAACTATCAAATCTAAAAATCAAATGTTCATATTAATAATAATTCTTTGGTGGTTAATTTTGAATGGACTTTCAGATAAGTAAATTTCTTTAAAAAGTTTGTTTTAGAGAAGTTATTATTGGAGAGTACGAAAACCTGGAAAGAATTATTGCAAGGTAATTTTGACCCGATAATTACCTTTGCCGAAACCGAAAAAAAAAATATGACCATACTGATCGGAAAATATTGGCTACGCCATGTACGCGTGTCCAAACGTATAATTTGTTAGTTACACACGAAATTCAGATATAATTGTCCATCTTTTTCAATGTATGTAATAGGCCAACATAATTAAATGAAGTGCGGCCATATGTTGGGCAGAAAATTAAACATTTCCAACATAAGGCTTGTACAAAGGCAGACAAGGCCGCCCTCAAACACTTGTAATATTTCATATTGCAATAATTTTCAAACATTGTGAAAAAATAAAGTCAATCCACGTAACTTAATTATTGTGCCTTTTTGTGAAGTTTCTATATAATGCTCCTATATTGTAATAATTCTTTACAAATGTCACACACAAATGTCTCAATTGTGTGCATTGAATTTAATTTTTTTAGAGCTTGGTCCAGTTTCCAAAGAGATGAAAATAAAAACCCTAATTATGATGTTTTCTAAGTTCCATATACAATATGGTACTATTACATTTTTTGTGATGATATATAATTGGTGGGCTTGAATATTTTTTATTGGTTTCTTTTTCTTTTTTTTTTTTTTTTTTTTTTTGATAATTGTGTGGTAGGGTGGCCTGAGGACCACTAAAACCCTTAGTTGTATTTCATGTCCAGTTCCAAGATTGCACAAGATCAATAGATGCCCACAACAAAGTGACTTATATTAATTGAGTTTTTAGTACTCTAAAATCATGGGGCACCATGTCTCATTAATGTTGCTTGAAATGGATTGTTTTGATAGAGAATATGAAGACTTAATTAATTTGGAGGGGTAGATTTCTCCTTCGCAATCAACTAATTTCTTGATTAATGTTTTTTGCTATGATATTTTGTTGACAGAATACTAATTTTTCCAGCGATGCATATTATAAACACATTGGAAAAATCCAATGTTTGGACTAACATATATTAAATGTGCATAGTTATTTTAAAATAATCCAATTAAAAGAATCTAGTTATGTTTTAAATTTGGTTCAAAATGGTATCAAATTGTCATGGAGTTGATATATATTCAATTTGTTGAGGGACACGAATTAAAAGTCAAGTAAAACTTAGTAGTAAAGTACTTATGAATTATGATCCTCAAATGTCGGTTCTTAACCCAGAAACGTTTGTATATATTCCTTCTACGTACAAAATGTAAGATATAAGAAAACTAAGTCATAAACAATTGTTTGGGGACGATACCAAACTAAGGATTTCTCATAATTCAATGGATTTGGGTACGCTTTCGCAAATTCAATATTTGATACTTATTGATAATCCAACATGAACGCCTCTTAGGATTATGGTGATTTTGATTTAAGGGTAATTCCAATATAAAGTTCAATCTAATAATCATATATTTTCACTCAAAAAACAATAATCATATATTTGCTTATATACCGTATATTTTCACTAATCATACAAGTGAAATGAGAATAAAATTAACAATACAACATTAATTTGTGTCCATTTTTTTGGTAGAATATATGAAAAGAAGAATTACTTAGTGCATGTTTGTCAATTGTGCAAAAGGAATTTCCAAAAATTTAATTTCTTTCACAGCAATATCATTTTCACTCTAATTGTCCAAAAGTTGCGTTTTTTGTGAACCTTAGAATTAATGATGCCCATACAAATATCATCTGATTATGTCTTATGAGGCTCCACCAGAGGGGACAATGTCCAACCATTTCTTTAGTTTGCTTTTTATTATTTAACATTATTTTTATTTATTAAAATACAACGAAATTATTCAATCCTTTATGAGCCATAATTTCTACACCTACCTGCCAAATATTAGACAGTAAAGCAAGATCATGATGGTGTCTAAAGTGTGCTCAAAAAAATAATGAATATTAAAATGTCCAACTTATGATTTTAAATATTTTTTCTTTTATAAATAATTGGGTCCTAAAATTATCATGAATTTGCAGTATTTAAAAACAAAGGAAGGTGAAGCTTTATTCTTGTACGTTTAATCGAATCTACACTATATAAAATTAATTCTGATCTATGCATGTTGGGGTAAGATCGTAATTATATTTTCTTTTATTTAATTACGCCATTGTTTAATTATTCAGTACTCATCCACGAAAATTCATTATTGGGCCTGAATAAATTCAATTGGTCCATGAGGTCCAACCATTATTGAGCATCCAACGGGGCTCAATTCACTATTTATAGCCCAAGCGGTCCACTTTATTATACTAAGATTGTGCGGCTCGTTAATCCAGATATAAAAATGTATCTCCTTGTTATTTGTAAGTATTTTGAGTTTATTACTCTTAATTAATGTTGTTGCTCTGAAATTATTCTTCTACATGTGCTAACTTGAGCGTGTGAGAGATTTCCCTGAGACTACCCTAGGGCCCATCATGATAATATAAAGCGCCTAAAAATAAAACTCAAAAAAACGGAAGAAGAATATATTTTTTTATTTAACGTTATTTGAAACGAAAAATAATAGTTTATACTTTTTCTAAATTAAATTACAAGCGATGGGCTTTCGGGCTTCAATTGAACATTTTATTATCCATAAAGGCATATCTCTAAGCCCACTGGACTCAACAAAAAGTAGGTGAAAACCAACTTTACATGGAGTCCACTAGAAGTCCAAAGAAGGCAGTTGAGTTTTACTGTTTAAATAAGACATCACTGGATTTTAGCAATATGAGCAATGGATTGTGAAATTATTGGATGGACCATCCATCAGCTGGGAAATTGGGCCGATCCAGCTAATAATTGTTGTGCACTTGAGCTGATTATTAATTATCCAACAAATGTGCAATAGGGCCAGAATTGTTTGATATGACTAATCTGTCTGGATCCAACTTAGGCCCAACATTTAGAATCTATTAATAAATATTTTCTCTCTTTTTTCTTTTTCTTTTCCATTTTTGTTTTCTTTGAAGGGAGTGGTAAAAATGCTGCAATTATTGAATTAAAATAAAATCACTAAGTATTAATACTGATAGAAGAAACTGCTATGTAAAATTTTAAAATTTAACATCATGGAATAGAACATCTTTAAGGCTCCTGTTGGATTAATAGAGTTGGAGCTTCAAATTTATAATAACAAGTCAATTAAGATTGTTTGAACGAAGTCATTCTATAATGAATTTCAAATCCTTGAAAATTATTTTTAAAGTCATTTTGACGAATTTTAAATCCTTATTTGGAGTTATTGGAAATCATTTCTCGAAATCCTCTTCCCCAAATCCAATTGCAACCTGAGAAATTTAGCTAGTTAGATGTTTAAAATTCTAATATATACATATACAATATCAAATGTTGTATTTAGTAACATATTGTTAATAGATTTTGACCCTTTGTTGTAAATAGTACGTGTAGAGCTGTTTAATGCATTTTTTAGAGTCAACAATGAGGGGATAGTATTGTCGATGGACACGCGAACACTTCCATCTTGCTCATGGAGAGGTCGGTCCACGCAATATTGCGCCACTAGCTATACGTCATCGTTTACGATCAAAAATCATATTTTTATTTATTTCAGATATAATATATTTTTTAATAGATTCTTTCTGATATATGAGCTTAGGTAGAACTCATTCCAAAAGCTAGCTCAAGGTGAGAAAAGGTATCGAACCAACATTTATAGACAATAACAACTCAGCAAATTGGCGATGTGCAGAGACAAAGCTAAACGTGTAACTTTAGAGGCTAAGTAATTTTGGGGGGCTACATCAAAAAAAATTAATTATTTAGTACTAAAAAATATATATTTTAAAATAAAATATACATAAAAATAATTAATTTTCAAAAAAAAAATCTATAGGAGGGGAGGGGGCTTTACAAGGGAGGATACGCCCGGCAATGTGAGACACAAGCACAAACTCTAACACCCGCTCTCACGCGAACGTGCCAATCCAAATGGATCAGAGTTCTAATTAGGGATGGCAATATGGACTGACCGGCTGGCCCGACCGACCCGTGGTGTTTGGGGCGGGCGGACTGCCCGTTCGAGGGCGGGCGGGCGGACCCCCCATGAGACAGGGGCGGGCGGGTCCGGGTATTGTAATTTGCCCCGCCCGCCCCGCCCCAAAGAGATATATATACACTAATATTATTATTATATGATATTATAAAAATAAAAAAATACATTTAGCTTTCACAAAAAAATACATTTACAATAATACATTATAGAATATTATAAAAATATAAAAATATATTTAAATTTCACAAAAAAAATAAAAAAAAATACACTTTGTTAAATTAATTTTAAGCTCAAAAATTCAAAAAACGGGGCGGGGCGGGGCGGACCCGCCCACGAGGCGGGCACGGGGCAGACCATTTTGGACCCGTGGCGGGCGCGGGGCGGGGCGGGGCGCGGGGTAACTAGCACGGGGCGGGTCCGGGTATTCAATTACCCGCCCCGCCCCGCCCCATTGCCATCCCTAGTTCTAATTCCCAACATCACCTCCAAATCAAACTTGTGAATGGATAAAAATATATTTGTATGAAATCTAAATATTAATATATTTTGAAATATAATTTTTATTTCTTATCATTATTTGTTGTGTTTAGTGTACTTACTATATAATTCTACTGTCATCACATAAGTACTGATATACTAGAATATACAACTATTAAATAATTAATCAAGTGTTTAAAAAAAAAAATCAAATAACGCCAAATACATTTCTCTAAAGGAGTAATATATTAGTTTTACAAATAATCACAAACAAGGCAAAAAGTTATCATGGCTTTATCTGGAGTACTTATTGTTAGAGTAATTTAGTGTTATGTTATTATTGTTATTTGTTTGTATTGTTAAGGGTAGTTTAGTCTTTTAGCAACTTATAACCTAGCACTATTTAGAGGAGCCTTCATCCTCATTTGTGTTGTTGTCTTTCCTTCTCTTCAATTGTAAGAACAATATTTTCTCTCTCAATTACAATGAATGCATCAATTATTCTATCATGGCATCAGAGCCAAATTTAATCCCATACACAACGTTCGCGGATCCAACTCCGCGGTGAGTTGGCTGGGGGGTTGCAGGGGGGCAGCGCGCCCCCTGCTCGGGGTTCGGGGCAGAGCCCCGAAGAATTTTTTTTTTTTTTTTTTTCCCCACTTCGTAGTTTCAGTAGATCGGAGCAGATCGGAGTAGATCAGAGTAGTTGTCGGAGCAGATCGGAGCATTTCGTTCAATATATCGGAATAGATCGTAGCAGATCGGAGCAGTTGCCATATTCATTGTTTTGATGTTTGGGTAATCTTCCTTACTACTATTTTCTGTCGAATATTTCAAGTTCGAATCTGTTTTGTTAGTTTGGGTTTGGCCTCTCTTGTTGGTTATTTGGTTGAGCTTATTTGTTGGTTGTGTAATATGGCTTCCGAAAAGGATGATTCGTTGCAATCTATTGGTGTTCGATTGGATGGGAAAAATTATACATATTGGAGTTATGTGATAAAAAATTTTTTGAGGGGAAAACGGATGTGGAGTATTGTAAATGGGACTCAATCTAAACCTAAGAGTGAGAATAATGACAAGTATACTGAACAACTGGAGGCTTGGGAGGTTAATAATTCTAAGATTATTACATGGATTAATAATTCTGTTGAGAGTTCGATTGGTATGCAATTGGCAAAATATGACACAAGAGAAGTTTGGGAGCACTTAGAACGATTGTACACACAATCAAATTTTGCTAAACAATATCGAGTTAGAAATGGATATTCGAACTCTTCAACAAAAAGACATGACTATCCAGAATTTTATTCGGCAATGACTAATCTTTGGGACCAATTAGCTTTTGAGAATCAGCAGAGCTTAGTGCATTTGCTCCTTTATATTGCCCGACGTAATGAACAACGGTTGGTTCAGTTTCTATTATGGCTCTTCGTGATGATTTTGAGTCATTGCGTGGAAATATTTTGCATCGTAGTCCTCTTCCAATCGTTGATTCGTGGTCAATGAATTAATTTGTGATGAAACACGTCACAAGTCTGCGTCGATAAAGGGGATCCTTCCAACACTGGCCCATCTGTCTTAGCTGTTCCAAATCGCCCATTCGTAAGTATCCAAATAAGCAAATCCTAAGGTGTTGCTCCAGGATGAATGTAGCTTTTGTAGAACTCCGGGACATTGGAAGGCTCCAACCGAAGTTGATGGGTCGGTCGCCCCGCGTGCTCCTCCGTATCCTCGTCTTCTCAACGTGGTCTAGACCACCCCCACCGCATAATACGCCGCAGCTTGTACCACCATCCGACACTTTCAAATGGAGTTGCTTCACCGTCTACTACTCTGCAGATTCTCTCTACGAGCAGAGTTCGAGAAATTTCTTAGCCTTCACCCACATGCTATGTCCGCCGCAGTTCGGGTTCGTCGGCTCAAGCTCCTCGGTATATCTTCATCTATTTGGTTATTAGACTCGGGAGCTTCTCATCATATGTCCCCTAATGCAGAATCATTTATTTCTATTTCTCCTTCAAACTCCACGTCTGTTATGACTGCTGATGGCACACCTATGCCCTTAGCAGGTGTTGGTTCTGTTGACTCTACGCATGTGTCTCTACCTAGTGTTTATCATATTCCCCAACTTACTTTAAGTCTTGTTTCAGTTGGTCAACTATGTGATTCTGGTTATTCTGTGACTTTCTCTTCTGATTCTTGTCATGTGCAGGATCCTCACTCCCAGAGGCTGATTGGGACAGGCCGTAGGAGTGGAGGGTTGTATGTTCTGGATGAACTTCGTGTACCAGATGTCGCAGCCTCTACTATTGATTTGTCTTCTTTTCGTTTGGGTCCATCTTCGTCTAATTTTTATTTATGGCATTCTCGTTTGGGTCATGTATCTTTTTCTCGTTTAAAGTACTTAGCATCCACTGGATTGTTAGGAAATTTGAAAATTCACGATATTTCTGGTTGTAGTGGTTGTAAACTTGCTAAGTTCTCTG
This sequence comes from Rehmannia glutinosa, assembly GCA_016081115.2. NCBI lineage: Eukaryota > Viridiplantae > Streptophyta > Magnoliopsida > Lamiales > Orobanchaceae > Rehmannia > Rehmannia glutinosa. The sequence goes on from JABTTQ020001266.1 coordinate 104,915, forward strand.
CATTGCCATTTAGTAAAAGCTTCTCCATTTCAGCTGCACCATTCGATTTGATTCATTCTGATGTTTGGGGACCTTCTCCAATTGCCACAAAAGGAGGGTCCCGATACTATGTTTCTTTCATTGATGATCATACACGCTATTGTTGGGTTTATATGATGAAACGTCGTTCTGATTTCTTGGGAATTTATACCTCTTTTCGAGCTCTTGTCAAAACGCAGCATTCTGCGGTTATAAAGTGTTTCAGGTGTGATTTGGGTGGGGAATATACATCTAATAATTTTCGTGAATTGCTTGCTTTAGATGGAACTATATATCAAACTTCTTGTACCGATACGCCTGAACAAAATGGTGTTGCTGAAAGAAAACATAGACATATCATTGAAACTGCCCGTTCTCTTTTATTATCTGCTTCTGTCCCTAGTGAATTTTTTGGGGGAAGCTGTTCTTACGACTGTTTATTCAATCAACAGGATCCCAACCGCTCATAACTCGGGTGTGTCACCATTTGAGAAATTATTTGGTTATGCTCCTGATTACTCTTTCTTACGAGTATTTGGTTCTACGTGTTTTGTTCTTCGTCCTCACGTTGAACGTAGTAAATTGTCTTCTCGTTCTGCTATGTGTGTTTTCTTAGGCTATGGGGATGGTCAAAAGGGGTATCGTTGTTATGATCCTGTTGCACAAAAATTATATGTGTCACGTCATGTTTTCTTTCTTGAGCATATTCCTCTTTTCACCATTCCATCTAGCTCTCACAATGTGTCTAAGTCTGATCTTATCCATATTGATCCTTTTGCTGGTGATATTGATGATTTTTCTGCAGATACTGGTACCGATGATTCAACAGATACTCTTGCTCCCTCTCCTCCTACGACTACCTCTCCGTCTCCTGAGATTGTGGATCCTACTCCCCGTTATCCTTCACGAGTTCGTAAGTCTACTCAATTACCAGATTTTGTGTATTCTTCTTATTCACCATCTTTTACATCATTTTTATCATCTATTCACAATCTTTCCGAGCCAACTTCTTACAAAGAGGCAGCTCTTGATCCTCTTTGGCAACAAGCTATGGCCGAAGAATTGTCTGCTTTGTCAAAAACAGAAACTTGGGATTTGGTACCTCTACCACATGGTAAAAATGCAATTGGTTCTCGTTGGGTATTTAAAATTAAAACAAAGTCTGATGGTTCTATTGAGCGGTATAAGGCACGATTGGTTGCTAAAGGATTCTCTCAACAATATGGTTTGGATTATGAGGAAACTTTCGCTCCTGTTGCAAAGATGACTACAATTCGTACACTTATTGCCGTTGCATCTTCTCGAAAATGGCATATATCCCAGATGGATGTTAGAAATGCCTTCTTGAATGGAATTCTTCAAGAAGAGGTTTATATGGTTCCACCTCCTGGTGTGGCCCATAATCCAGGAGAGGTTTGTAAACTTAAGAAAGCTTTGTATGGTCTCAAACAGGCACCTCGTGCTTGGTTTGAGAAGTTCTCAGTTGCCCTTATTTCTCTTGGATTTCATCGGAGTGATCACGATTCTGCTCTCTTTGTCAAGAACTCTTTGGCCGGTATTATTGTGCTCTCATTATATGTTGATGATATGATTATCACGGGTAGTGATGTTGATGGGATTGCACTGCTCAAATCAGAATTGTCCTCTCTTTTTGAAATGAAAGACTTGGGTTCTCTACGATATTTTCTAGGTATTGAGGTCAGTTGGTCACCTAAAGGTTATCTTCTCTCACAGTCCAAGTATACAACTGATATTCTTGAGCGGGCTCGCATCACCGATACTAGGACTGTTGATACTCCCATTGAAGTTAATGTTCGATATTCTTCTTCTGATGGCACACTTTTGGCCGATCCTACTTTGTATCGTACCATTGTTGGCAGCTTAGTTTATCTCACTATTACACGCCCAGATATTGCTTATGCTGTTCACATTGTTAGTCAATTTGTTACTTCTCCTACGATTCCTTTGGCGGTAATTGTTCTTCGTATCTTACGATACCTTAGAGGCACCATATTTGAGTCTCTTATTTTCGTCTACTCTTCTCTTTGGAGTTACGTGCTTTCTCGATCTTTGATTGGGCTAGTGATCCGGTAGATCGTAAATCTACTACAGGATTTTGTATTTTCCTTGGGGATTCTCTTATTTCGTGGAAGAGCAAGAAACAAACTGTTGTCTCTCGTTCTTCTACCGAAGCTGAGTACCGAGCTATGGCTTCTACTACCACAGAGATCGTTTGGTTACGATGGTTACTTGCTGATATGGGTGTTTCTCTTAGTCATCCCACTGTATGCATCTGCGATAATAGGAGCGCCATTCAAATTGCCCACAATTCGGTGTTTCATGAAAGGACAAAACATATTGAAATTGATTGTCATCTCACTCGTCACCATCTTCAGCAGGGTACTATTACTTTGCCGTTCGTTACATCCTCATCACAAATTGCTGACTTCTTCACCAAAGCACATCCGACTTCTCGTTTTCATTTTTTGGTTGGCAAACTCTCGATGCTCCTTGCACCGTGATCTTGAGTTTGGGGGGATGTTAGAGTAATTTAGTGTTATGTTATTATTGTTATTTGTTTGTATTGTTAAGGGTAGTTTAGTCTTTTAGCAACTTATAACCTAGCACTATTTAGAGGAGCCTTCATCCTCATTTGTGTTGTTGTCTTTCCTTCTCTTCAATTGTAAGAACAATATTTTCTCTCTCAATTACAATGAATGCATCAATTATTCTATCACTTATATCATGCTTTTGGGGGAAAATGATCTTGGAACTTGAAAATAGGTTTTGAACATTCACTGTGGGCTTTGAGCCGAAAAAGTTACTTTGTTCAGTGTTAATTTTGAGTCGGTTTGGTTTCATTCTCCTACATTAATTAACTTAATGTAATAATTAATGATAGTATTAGTTATTTTTACTTTTAAAATATATTGTAATCTGTTAATACATTATGTCTTTTCGCATGCATATTTAACGTATTCTAGCTACTTACATATCAGATCTTATGAGAAAATTAATAAAAATTATTTAATTATATTCTAACTCCACACACTACAAGAAAGAATCAGAGGTTACATGCATATTAAGTATTAAGATAACTCTAAGATATGTAAAATCGTTGTAGGTAAAAGTTTACCAACAGAATCTAAAATTGTTAACTAAATACCTACAATATTTATATCGGTAATTAAAAAATCATCGATGATCTGTCGGTATAATTTGGGAATTTTTTTAATTATATAAGTAATCCGTAAATGATTGTAAATTTTAGTAACATAATTATTTATGTCTGTAATTCAGATGTTAAATTGGAAATTTCTTATAGTGACATGTCTTCATTATTAAAACATTTAATTAAATTTGAAAATAAAAACTAATTAAGTATAATGATAAACATCTCCATTGATTTACACCTCCCACAGTTGCACACAAATCCCTAATGAAAATTTACATACGAAAACTCTTTTTTTTTTTTTTCTGAATTCCAATAATAATCATTACTGATTTTAGCCCCTAAAGATTTTATCTCAAAGTCCAAGAAAAGATTTAGATTTTTTTTTTTTGAAAGAAAAAAGATTTAGATTGAAAAGCCTTCAAACATTATTTGTGATTCACATCATGAACTTGTGCCATGATTGCCTTTTGTGTGCATGCATGAACCTATTCACCTACCTTTTTTTATTCAATTTATCTAAATTTATTTCAAAACCAAAAGCCTATATATATAGGCCATGAGTCAGAATATTTGTCTGACTTGTGAAACTAACTAAAAGATTATATGAAAGTTTGTCATCATAATCTACAGTAAAGTTGAAAACATACTATTACCATCTCTATACTCTTGCACCATTTTTAACGCAGAATTGACACTATTTTAGTGCAAATTTTAATTTTTATCTTTTGTAGAATTGATACTATTTTAGTGCAAAATCTAGTAATTTTTATCTTTCAGTTTGTATTATTTTCTACACTAAAAGAGAATATTCCATAAAATTTCTTATTTTATTCATTCAATATTGATTTTTACAACTTTATAATTAATAAACAAATTACATATATAATTTTATTATATATAATTTTTTAAAAATTTTATATTTAGTTGTTTTATGTAATTTTATCTATTTTAGTAATTTATTTTATTTTTATCATTGTTGTAATTATGTTTCAATATTTTATAATGTAATTTATATGTAAGCTTTATAATTTTGTGTGGTATTTTAAATTTATTTATTATTCAATTACACATCATATATTTTTTTTAACAAAAATCACATATAGAAAAAAAATGATATTGTTTTCTATTAGAACAATTGAAATACAAATTAATAGCAATATTCAAATTAAGAAAAAACATACTGAATAAATTAAAGAAACTAAAAAAAAAAAGAATAGCGTGAAAACAGTGCATCGCCACAAATGGTGATGCACTATAGAAAATACAAAATAGCGGAGCAATCTGGAGCAGTGTTGGAGAGCAATTAATAGCGTTGGGGGCTATTTTACTCATCTGCTCACTGCTGGAAAAGCTCTAAGTAGGTGTTTGGCTGAGTTTTTTTTAAATTCTTCAAAATAATTAGTAATCTCTTTTAAAATGTTTGGTAATTTTTTTTTCCAAAGGAAATCTTATAAACACCTAATTAAACTTATGAGTCTTTTTTAAAAGAATTGGGTAATTATATCTTATTTTCAAAATAATATTTTATTTTAGCAACATATTTTAATTTTGATCATATTAATTACAAAATTATCATAATTACTAACATTTTATAAGCTTTTTCATCTTATCATAGGTTATTTTTAAATAGAATTATGATATTGTAGTTTTAATTTTTATTCCATTTTTTTATTCAAACATTTCAACAACATATTTCAAAATAAGATCTAATTAATGCTCTCCTCTATAAGAAAGTTTTGGTTTACCAAAAACTGTAAAGTGTATATAAATTAAATTATTTGTAGGTAAATATTTACCTACATAATCTAAATATTTACCTACATAATCTAAAATTATTAGTAAACATATACCTACAATATTTCTGTCGAAAAAAATCAAAATTGTTAGTAATTCGCCGATATAATTTTTTCTAAAATTATATTTTTTTTTTGTAAGTATTTTGTAGTTAACTGTGTATTTTATGAGAAAATTATTTTTATTGGTAAAATTGGAATTTTGTTATAGTGCTTTAAGTCGTTTTAAAACTTCATTTCCATAATTGATTTGGCTACAAAAACTGGATGCATCAACTTTGGGAGAACAAATTAAACATAAAAACCCACATTCTGTCTGAAAGCAGGCCTATTTATTCATTTATTGCTTCTTTAAATTAAGCACTTTTTTAGATCTTATCTTTTTGCTGCTTCACTTCCTGAGACAAAAATGCTAAGCTGAAAGAGGAAATAAGGGTCAACGCACCGATCAAGGCAAGCACACAATTCACAATCTCGGTCAAACTTTTTGAAAATTTACCAAAAATTACAAAAGGGGTAATTCATTAATTAATTCACAAGTGTTTACTTATTGTAGCAAATAGAAAGAATGAGAAACAAGAGCAAGTTTTCAATCTGTTTGAGAAAATGTTAAAAGCTTTTTGCATGTTTTCATGTAACATAAGAAAACCTAATTACAGAGTGAATCTTTTATGCAGAGGTAAAGTGCAGGTTTTCATGTAACATAAGAAAAGCCTTAAGATTTTGTTTTAACAATATTTGAAAAACATATATGTATAAGAAAAGTTCCAAAAAATTTGATTACCATAGAAGCAAAAGATCATCCTTTCATTGTTTTGAACTGTAACAATATGATGAAAAGTCCATTTCCTCATTAATTATGCCTACCTACTTCCTTTTTTAAAAAATAAAAATATTTGGGGTGGGGGGTCGGATACCCAAAAATTAAAGTGATTTATTTAATAAAAAAAACAATATTTTTATACTATAAGAAAAAATCAGTTTAGCTACAGATTTTATGTAGGTAAATATAAAAAAAATTGTAAAGTGTAGGTAAAACAATTGTATATAAAATATTTACTTAAAAATCTAAAAATTTTGGTAAATATCTACAGAAAATATGTCGTAATTTGTCGGTATAATTTGAAGAAAAATGATATTTTTTATTTTATGGATAACTATAAAATTTAGTTACAAAATAATTTATGTCAGTAACAAGAATTTTCTTTTAGTGTTAAAAGATGTGTCTTATTTAATTCCAAAATTATTTTTCATTTCATATTCTACAATACACAACACAGATGTTTTACACGTGTCATACTAAATTTCAAGCCCGGATTTTGAATAATATCTCATCCGTTAAAAAGTGGTCAATTATTTTTTTTGACAGCAAAAAGTGGTCAATTATACATGTGCATTGTTTACAAACTTTATGTAGAGCGGCATACTTAATTAGTTAATTTGTATTCATTTTTCCAGTATTCATATATTTAAATTGAAATAATTAGTAGATATATCTCTTGATCTTAGTTTGATTAATTTTTTTATTAACTGGCTAAGCTAGTTTAGCATAATTATTTATTGGGAAAATTAGAAAATTGGTCCTATAAGTTGGCCTGTTGATATTTTTGGTCCTCTAAGTTGGCTTGTTTGAACATTAGTCCTCTAAATTATGAAATTTCAGACTTTTGGTCCTCTAAGTTGGTCTGTTTGAAAATTAGTCCTCTAAGTTATGAAATTTCAGAAATTTCGTCCAATTTTCACCGGAAATTTTTCAATCCACCGAAAATTACTGATTACGATCTAAAATGACATCGTACGAGCACAATTCTCTTTTAAGAGTATGGAAAACATCACCTTCTACGCCTGACAACCATAAAATCTTCTTCCCGCATTATCAATTCTCTTACTCATATATGTTTCGAGCTTATTCCTTGATTTCTTATGATTATATGGAGTTACTGCAGAACTTTAGTAGGAAAATCGCACCAATATTATTTTGTGGAAACATGTCAGATTTGTCGTTCAAAAAGTAGTTTAAAATATTTTTGTGAGGAGAAAAAGTAGTTTAAAATATTAATGTTCTTTTGTGTAGTTTAATAGTTTATTGGTGAATAAAATATGTTAGAATAACCACTTTGTACCAATATAGCCATATAGCCCATAGGCCCATATATATTAATAAAGAAATGGTACTCGCATAAACAGATTTAACTTAAATAAAACATAACTATTTTTTTTTTCGACTCAAATTATAAATTTCCATGTCAGCCGCCCACTACAAAAAAAAAATCAAATTCCAACGAAATAATTCCAATAGAATAAAAAATTGTTGGAATTTTCAAAATATCAATGGAAATTCCAATGAAATAGCATACCATTGAAAATTCCAACAATAACTAAAACTATTTGGTACTGTTGGAATATATTTTTTCCATTGGAATTTCCATTGAAATTTTGTCATTCCAACTGTCATTATACCAATGGTGTTTTTCCATTGGAATTTCTGTTGGAATCGATAATTCCAATGGAAATTGGCCAAATACCAATGGATTTTTGTTGTTGGAATTCTCTTGTTTTCTTGTAGTGGCCGGGCATATAAGATATACTTTCTTCGAATTTTGGGACATTTGTATTTCGCACGAGCAATCTTAATATATGGGAAAAGAAGGACAAATTAATCTCAACACTCCGAATTAGTAAGAAATCGAATCTGAAAATCATTAAAAATAGTAAATTGTAGAAGTATAACTCATTAAATAAAATATTGAGCGTCCGAACTTGTAACCAAGTTGATTATAAATGAGGTAATTATTAATTTCTCCATGAGAGGTAAAAGTTTGAGCCCCCAAGATAGAACTATTAATATTAAGGATTTTAAACGACATCATGGAAAAATTATGGCTGGATTGAGATAGTTCTAGTATAAAACAATCACTTAAAAAACGAATCCTTTAATATATGGCAAAAACTTGCGTGAGACGGTCTCACGGATGTAGATCCGTGAGACGAAGCCCTTACATAAAGTTTTAAAGGTTCTTTTTTTTTCCAGATTTTATTTTTCTTAGTGTTTATATTTGTTTTTTAGGATTTATTTTGTTTCTTGAGTTTATTTTTAATTGATTTGGGTTTTTAGGATTTTTAGTTTTTTTTAGGGTTTATTTTTTATTTTTTATTTTTTGGGTTTATTTTTGTTTTTCGGGTTTATTCTTTATGATTCATGTTTTTAGGGTCTATTTTTTTTCTTTATGGTTCATTATTATTTTTAAATTTATTTTCAAGACGGAGCCCTTAGGAGGTACGTCTCACGTATTTAAATCTATTAGACCGTTTCACAAGAAATTTGCTCTTAATATACAACATGGGTAATTCGATCATGGGTACTACGCGAAAGCCCCTAGAGACTAACACGTGCATTGCTTTTTGGAATTTAGAGGTACTAAAATATAGTTTTCACTTTTTTGGCATCTTTTTTTGTAGATTAGCTTTTTATCACATCTAACAACTATGGTTAAGTTTGTTTATTATTTTTTACTTCTTCGCTTTCGCATTGCAGATTTTTCCCCATTTTCCTTGAGTTTGCAGTTTGCACTATGAAAAATTTAATAATGTTATTTTTGTTTTTTATTGTGAAGAAAATTCTAAGATATATAAATTATATTCTTAATTTATACACCACATTTCCAATCAAATTATTTATTTATTTTTCTTACATTACAATTCTAAATTAGTAGTTTTTTTTAAAGAATTACTAGTTTTTAACATAGCACCTCAAAAAAAATTAAATTTAAAATGCAATATATTATCCATGTGTTGTTTGCTTGTTTCCATTTATGTAGCTTTGTATTCTCATGTGTTCTTGAATCAAATCTTCTGAAAGTATGTAATGCTTATCAGACATATTTGTATACTCGATTTCTTCACCAATTTTATCCTCCAAGTCTACCATAAAAGTTTAATCTTCGGATAAAAAAATTTAATCATTACAAAAATATTTTTTTAAAAATAAAAAAGACGAAAATTCATATCTAATAGTCTAAATATACAATTTTAAAAATTAAATATCAAATATATTAATAAATATAATAACTATTAACATGAAAAGTATGTTACTTATTATAAATAATTTTCTACATAAAAAGTTATTATCAATATAATTTTAATTTTAATATAAATTTATTGTTACATATATAGATTTTTCATATTTAATTATTAATTATAAAAATTAATATTCTATGTTGTAATTATATTTTATTAATTCAAGAATAGTGTTTTAAGCGGAATATTTTTTGATTACTATTTTTAAGTGACTTTATTATTATATATATACATATATTCTACACGTACATAAGAAATGTCACTTGTTATAAGAAAAACCTCTCAAACCTAAAATATTGTAGCGTAAAATAATGGAACAAACATATTTTTATATTCAATAAATAAATAAGTTTGCTTTTCGAAAAATATAAATATGGAGTACTTAAAAAAATATAAATATAAATATAGAACATTTAACAAAAATGGAACTTACCACTTAGACCATCTCCAGCACTCTGCACTACTTTAGCGCAAAATTTACATTTCATCTCCAACACTCTGCACTACTTTCTTCACTAAAAAAGAATATTCCATAAGACTCTTTCTTTTATTTTTATAAAATTTTATATGAGTAATTTTTTATTGTAAAATTTATTTATTTTTTTATTTTCAAAATTAATCAAATTGAAAAAAATGAAAAAAAAATTATGTGAGTAATTTTTTATTGTAAAATTTATTTATTTATGTTTCAGTATTTTGTAACGTATTTTATGTAAAATTTATAATTTGGTGTGTAGTATTTTAAATCTTATAGTATTATCGAAACATACCATATTTTTAAAAAATTATCACCTGCAATTGAATTGGTTTCTTATTGTATTTTCTACTAATTTTTAATTAATAAAAATGCATTTTAAAAAAAATTAAATTTAACCAAAAAGAAAAAAGAAAATAATAGCGCATGAACAGTGCAACGACATTTATGGCGCTGCACTGTTCATTTCAGCAAAAATAGCGCCAATAATAGCGCAGTGTTGGAGGGGTTTTGGGCCAACACTACTCTACTTTGGAGTAGTGCTAGAGTTGGTCCTACTAGGCAACAATGGCGTGAAGTTTGGAAGAAATTGGGAGAATATGTAAAAGTGATAAGTAAAAAGGAAAGTCCAATATCAAAATTAACCATAGTTCAAACTTTCAACTAAATGAATTTGGGACAAAAAGTATTTAATGACTACTTTAAAAAAAAAGTCCACGTGTCGCTCTTTGGTAGCCTTTAGGTAGTACCCGTCGGATTAGGATCGAACTTCCCATATACCATAGAATCTCGGTTATAAAAATAAAATATATAAGACACATTCCACAATATAGTGTGATGATGGCATGCGTAAAAAGTGTCAGCCAAAATATGGGACATAGCATGGGAATATCTTACTAAATCCAGTATGTTTGTACTATGGGACCCCCAAAAGCCAGCAAACATATACGTAATTAATAGTGCCCGCCGCCAAATGTTTCTTGTTTTGTCTTACATTTATAGTTTCTTTTTTTTTTTGAGGGGAAAATTCAACTTCATTCATCTAAGAGGATTGCTCCTCGGAAAATACAAGATATTGCAAGTTGTGAGGTATGTCACCAACATGATATCCATTACATTCATCGAAAACGCAAAACGGGCCAAATTATGAGCTAATCCATTGGCACTCCTAGGAACAAAATTAAAAGAAATTGAGTCAAAATCGAACACATAAATTTGATGTCCTCCATAATGCTCCCCAAATACGAGAGGTTGCCGTGGCCTAACTTCAATCCATTTATCGGTTTGAGGCAATCCGATTCAACTCAGTATTTGTCTCCAAGATTAAGATGTCGAGCTATCTTAATTCCTTCCCCGCACGCCAACGCTCCGCCACCTCGATATCAAATTAAGGGTAAGGTGCTTGGACACCGCTTGCACAATATTTCCATCGTGATTTCTAAGAACCGCTCCTAGTCCAAAGGCCAATGTTCCCCGACAAGAGAGGCATCGTAATTAATTTTTATGATTCCTGGTGGGGGTTTAACCCATTCTTGTGCAATTGCGGTGTTATGGTTGATGTGGCCAGGTGATTTGGCTTGTTGGAAATCTTGGAGACACCTGTACGGTCAGAGAGAAACAATCCTGGTGGGATAGGACTTTGCTTTGAAAAGTTAAAACATTTTAGCGTGCCATAACTCCCATAGGAGCATGGCAAATAAGCACCGAATTCGTGGTTTTGTATCTTCGAGATCTCGAATATGAAGTCGTTATGGATGCGATTTTGTGTCCACCAATGGTCGTCTAATCGAAGCAAAGAGGCCTCCAAAGAGAAATTGCTCCAAGCGCAATCACGTAAGCGCATGTTCAATTTGTTTCCATGTGATCGTGGCATCCGATGCAATATGGATTTACGTCCATCCTTTTTTTGATTAAATTTTGTCCCACGGGGAGGATACCATTAGTTGCTTTCCATAGGAATACCGGACCTTTGGTGGAACATTTAATCGCCATATCCACCTCCAAATTTTCGAGATGGGTCCCGAATGAGAAGGCACATTGTCGTCGCTCTATCAATGGAGAGTGCAATTTGGTATCCTCGATTTAACACCGTAAAAACCATTTGTCGAGTAGTGCCACACCAATCTATCAATTCCTCCGAATTTCAAGTGGTATCGAGAGGATTTGCTTAGCTCTCGCATTTCTCGAGAAAATCTCATGTATGGCTTGAGTTCCATTCGCGTCGCCGGTAACATAAGCTCGCGACTTTTAAATCCGTTGGCCAATCCCGATTATTTCGTGATGGTCGAAAGTTCCTACATTCCCCGAAGCCATGGGTCGAGCCACACTCGTGTTTTCTCACCATCTCCTATACGCCAAACAAGAAACCCCGCAATAACACCTCTTTACTAGCCATGATGCTTTGCCAAGTAAAACGTGGGTTTTGGTGGTGGGTGTTGGGTGTTGGTGGGATCGGCTTTGGTCTTTGGGTAGGTGGACGGGTGGGCTCTACCATTGTCTCAGTGTTCGGGCTATAGGTGAGGGTTTTTAGTGGAAGATTCAACCGGGTTTCTGCTCTTTTGAATGGTGATGCTTTTGACCCAGGCCCGTGATTTTGCGTCCGATGGATCCGGAGCATCATTACTATCATAGTTATCACAAGCTCGGTAATGGTGTCCGATTAGTCCGCAACCATAGCAATAGAGGTAATCCTTCATATTTCAGAGGGATCCATAAAGACTCCCTTTTAGTTTTATTGTTATACCACGCACCAGGGGTTTTGTTATGTCAATTGCTACTTTGATCTTGTCGACTTTCCAAATAAGCTATCCGGTGAAGGATCCATGCCTCGAAAGCGCGACTTGTTTCACGATCAATTGTATTGTTTTTTCATTCATGCACGCGACGGGGAGGTCGTAGCTCGTATCAAAAGGAAGACTCGTAATATTGAGGGTGGATGGTTGTTACATTCGTGATAGGTTTGATGGCGAAAAGGAAGCCTTCAAAATGCCATGGATGATTTTTAAGAACCCAATCTCGATCACGGGTGTCTGCATGAAACCGAATAAGAACAAATTTTTCCCCATTCGCGGGTCAGTAAAACCCTTCCTGGTTTCCAGGATTTCTTCATGGTTTCTATTAGATAGTAGGAGTTTAGGGTTTTGTTGGTGTAGAGTTTTCCGCCAGGCAGTGTAAGAGGCGCCGATTCTTGCACTATGATTTTCTGTATGTTCGGCATCCAAGTCAAGTATCTCGGCCTCCTTAGATGTGAGATCAGCCATTTTAAATCCTCAACTGTTTGTTATGGAAGAGAGACCTGCACGTCACCTGAAAAAACGAAACAGATAGAACAAAACTACAACCCTAGAACAAACCTAAACAATAAAGTTTAAAATTCTGGCACACACTGTGGAGAAAGAAAGGTTTTATGGGGATAACTAAAAGGGAAAAAAGAAAAAAGAACCTGAGGAATTAACAGGACACACAAGGGTAAAGAGATTGGAATAACAAAACTAAGCTACCTCTAAAGAGGGACTACACTCGGGGAAGAAACCCTAACAAACCCTATCGAGAGGGAACCCAGCTCCTACATGATAGTTTCGTCTGCATTTAATGAACGCCATTTGTTACATATCCTCAAATTCACATTCTTATAAATCCCACTTTGCTTGGATTAGTCTTTACTTAGACGTTAGATTCATCTTGTAGTTGTCTATATATGTTATTTTCTCAATTAGGTCAGTTCTAATTCTTCCAAAGTCCCGACTAATCCAAACTCCATCTAGATACTAGGCCACAGTCGACTATCGCTATTAATACTACAAGAAAACAAGGGAATTCCAACAAAAAAAATCCGCTGGTATTTGGCCAATTTCCATTGGAATTATCGATTCCAAGAGAAATTCCAATGAAAAAACACCATTGGTATAATGGTCGTTGGAATGCCAAAATTCCAATGAAAATTCTTATGGAAAAAAATATTCCAACGGTACCAAATAGTTTTGCTAATCGTTGGACTTTCTGTTGGAATTTTCCAACGATATGCTTTAGCATTGGAATATTGAAAATTACAACAGCTTTTTATTCTATTGGAATTATTTCGTTAGAATTTGATTGTTTTCTTGTAGCGTTAGAACGATGCTCAAAATTCGCGTTAAAACTTAAACATGATGATTCGATAATTATATATAATTAGGACGTGTTCATATTATATTCTTAGTGTTTTATTTATTCAATTCTTATTATCCATCGTGGGATGCGAATCGAAGAGAAGGAAAAATATGGATGATTAGATAGTGCTTGAAAATTTGAATAGGATTGTAAGTAAATAGTTATAGAGAAAAAGAGGTTTATTTTAAGACATTATAAAGTGATTAATTTGATATTGATCGGTAACTGTAAAATTAGATGATGTTTTATAGCTATAAACATAAATATATTGAGTAGACTCGAATATAATTCTATTTAGATTTTTTAGAATATAGATCAAGTTTGAGTAACAACACGTTGAAAATCGTCATAATAACGCGTTGAATATTAGATTTTAATGAACTACGCATCAAATTATAACAAAACATTAATTAATAAAATCAATGATTTATTGTCTATTTATGTCTATTGAAGTAGATATCAATACTTTATTTTAAAAAAAAAACGGCTTTATACTATCAAATACTAATATTTAATTATATGTTAAGATATATATTGGTTAATTAGGAAAATAAAACTTATTTTATAAACTAAATGAACTACTCATCCTATCACTTAGAGCCGCCCATTTAGATCGAGCCCAATAGAGCAACCTAAGTCCTAATATAAGGTTGGATTGGGTCAGAAAATTTCCAGACCTGGAAAGTACAGGGCTTTTATGGCTCGGCCTAATGCGCCCAAGGCGGGCGGATTGACCCGGCATAACATGCATTGCATGGGCCAGACTAGGCTTAAAAAATCAATTTGATTGTTCAATTCGACTTAATTGACACCTCTATTTTTACCAACTAATATTAGGATTGAATCTCATGGTGAACTTGTTGGAAATATTATAGATATTTTCCGGCCAAATAAGAAATTATTGTCAAAAGGTGTGGATGTTCGTTTGAAACTATTCGAATTGAAAATATTTAACCGAATAGTTGTGTTATTTCGTTTGAAACTGATGGACACATATGTTCGAATTAATGGACATGTTAAACATCAGCTTGTTGTAACGACTCGGATTTTTATGTCTTCACAAGATTTTATTAATCATGTTATTAGTTTAATTTATGGAATAATAATAATGGAAAAATATAAATTTATTAATAATTTTACGAGATAGTTGATTTATTAAATTACGAATAATAAAAGAGTCTTTTTAATTAGGATGTGGATTTATTTTATTTGGGCTTTATAACGAATAATTAGACCTTTAATTAGTTTATTGTATTAAATCAGACTCATATTGTTATTCAGTTAGTAACAAGTTCATGTACTCTAAGTCTAGCCCAATTAGGAGAAGGTTAAAACACATATATAAAACACACAAAACACACACAAATAACACATGATCTTCTAGGACTACGTTTAATCCCAAAGAACCTGAAAAGATTTTAGTATCCTTAAGTTAATCATGCAAATAATCTTTTTAATTTCCACGTAGATTTTAGATTATTGCTACTTGATTTGATGTTGATTGCAAGGCTTGCGCCTTAGTATTATACGAATTTATGGGTTGTGATAAATTAGGTTTCCAGAGTCGAAAAAATCATCTCTCTACTCTTTCTCTCCTCCCACTCTCTAAAAAAACCCAAACCCTAAAACTTTAAACCCCTCCCCTCCCTCCCCAAAGAAATGTTGCCCCTTCCCCTCCCCTCCCATCCCCTTCTTCTCCTCTTCCTCCTCCCCTTATCCCCTCCCCTCCCCAACCATGTTTCACATGAAGGCCAATGAAGACACATCTTTTGTGTTATCCGGAGGTGATCGGATTCTCCGATCGAGAGTGGAGGCAAGTCGGAGATCGGAGCTACAAAGAGGAGAGTTGGAGCCGGGTAAGTGATGGGTTGCGGTTGAAGATCGGGTGAGGGAGAGGCATTTTTCATTTCTTTTTTTCGATTTTTTTTTTAGTCTTTATTTTTACCGGTTGATTTGCGAAACTCGTAGGCGGTCGGTTATTTCGTCTTGCAAGACGCGTGAAGTAGCTCGTGCCCTGATTTGTTCGAGTTGGGTAGTCTCCCTTGAGGAGTGTCTTAATCCTCCTTTCAGATGTAGTTTAGTTTTCTTTTGCTTTGTGTTTTTTTTAAAGTTGTTTTTGTTTTGCTCCTCGATTTACGGTGGTTTTACCTCTCAGACGGAGTTCTCCCCTTGACATGTATCAATGTATGTATGTTGGTGGTCATTTTGAGTTAGCGTGTAAGTTTTAAGTTTTTGTTAATGTATAAAAGTTCTATCGTTTCGGGAAAAAAAAATAAATTGGGTTTCCCGCCAACTATGTTTGATTGTTTGAATGTATATTTTTTGTTAATTAATTGAATGAAGTACTTTTATCCAAATATTAAAATCATTGAATGTATAATTAAAAAATCGGCTAATTTGACTCGGTAATTCAAATTCAAGATCTTCATCATATGAATGTGTATACAAGATTAATTAATTATATTATTATGTGAATTAACCATGTTTACAAAGTAAACCATGACGTCGTAATTGAATTCTCGACACATCAATTCGAGGTTATGTATTAATGTCGTTAACTCAAAGATATGCTTCTAAATACATGTAATTCATTATCCTTTATTTCAAACAGTAGGTCAGGTTTATAAATTTTGTTCAATTAATGACATTTCTAGCACAAAGTCAGAAAGTCATGAATTATGTCAAGAAGATTTGACTAACTTTATCAATTGATTTATGCATTGCCTGTAGTTAGATTACATAAAATATTAGATATTTCAGATCCCGGGTTAACTGAAGAATTGTACATACTTGTGTCTTGATATAGCTTTATTCACACATCTTCATTTATCACAATAATTGATTAATAATATAATTTAAAGTACAGTAGGGTTTCCCTATTAGTTGAACATAGGGTCTTTTCCTAGTTAATTGAACATAAGGTTTTTCCATAACTAATTAAATGTAGAATTTTTTTTTAACTAATTGAATATAGAGTTTCATCCTAACTAATTGAATGCAGGGTTTTCTCTTAATTAATTGAATATAAGATTTCCCTCTACTAACGGAATGTAGGGTTTTCCATTAACTAATTGAATGTATGGTTTTCCCTTAACCAATTGAATGTATTATTTTCCCTTAACTAATTGCAAGTAGCGTTTTTCCTTAACTAGCTGAATTTAATGTTTTTCCTAGTTAATTTAAGGTTTTCCTAGTTAATGTTGAATATGTGAATGTATGTTTTTCATTTACTTTTAATATGTTTGCTAATCAAAGTGTTTTAATTATTATAACATGCACTTATTTTTATTCTTTTTTTAATGAAAAGTTGCATCACTTAGGTTCATGTATCATGCATTCATGTTAATGTATATTCATAGCATTTCACGAGCATCGCAACATTAATATATCAAAGTCAAGTATTAATAATATTTTTTTTCAAAGAAATTGGTGCATATTGTTTTATGATGCTGCAATGAGTGGAAAATGAGCGCGGGGGACCGACGTTCCGATTATGTAATGTTAATGTTAAAGGAAAAGGGCATTTGGGCAAAACAAATGAAAATGTGCCTTTTGGGCAAATATTCATCCCAATAACAAGGTCCACTGCGACAATAATTATAACAATGTGTTACCAAGTGAACTCACATCCTAAGAATGTTTCATGCAATGAAATGTAAAGTTTTATGCGAAAGAAACTTTCAAACAAAGAAAATAAGGTTTTTAAACCAGGAAAACGTAAGTCTTTTTAAGTTATGAAAGCTAAAATATTGCATTAAGCATGCATTCATTCATGAGATTACTTGTTGAGCTCCTTTAGGTCATTCCACGAATATTATAAATTTTTCAGATGAGAATGCAGAAGAGGAAGGAGATGGTGTGGCGCAGTGACTTGAGGAACCCATGCCCTTCGATTTTTCTTAATTTCAAATTTTTACTTTTAGATTTTTAAATGATTTTCAGTACGAATATTTTTGGACAAATAATTATTTCAATCATTAACATTTAATTCCGCTGCAAAGTTTTTGAACGAAGTAAAAGTTTTTAGTATTTCATATTTTTAGACATTCTTTAAATTGTTTCTCTTTATTTATTATTTTTCGAATTAAAACTCAAATAAGCTAGAAAGAGAGCTACAATTGTGTTGTTTTATTTGTGATTTTTGGCAATCCATATATATCCCAAAAATCTGCATATTATTTATAAGCATTAGCATATTCATTTTGCATAAAAACACAAGTATACATTATGTCAAAAATTTCCCGCAAAAGAGAATACAAAATATTCGAAGTTCACATTCTCTTGTTATTTGGAGTGCTACTACAACAAAAGTAGATTATTGTATCTTGAGAGACGTTTGCTATTCAACTGTAATTACCATAACATGACAATTCGTATTAAAGACATATAACCGAACTCTACCATCAGTCTAAATTTTTGCATTTTTTACAATTTCATTTTTTTTTGAATCCAAATAAGTTTTTTATTTTAGAATATAATATTTAACAAAACAACTTTGGATTCTCCCCCTAATTCCTAAACCCTATATATACCCTATGTTAAGTGCGCTTCACACGTGTAGGACCGTACAAATTAAATGTACCATAGGTGGTAGTGTTTTTTTTGACATTTTTTTTTCCAGTACACACTTACATATAACTATATAAGTGGATATATGCAAATATACATACAAAAACTACCTTACAATTTGTTTCTCAGTGATCAGTACAGTTTGTTCTGCAGAATTTCCAGAGCAAAAATACACACACAAAAAATGTGCATCAAACTCTCCAAAACACTAAACCCAAAAGCCTTAGAATGGAGGCCGCCGATGCAAAAACTCCTTCACCCGCCACCACTTCCGCCGCCGCAACAGGCGTCTCCGCCGCCACCACCACACAAGCTATTATACTATTACCCAAACCCTCCCCCAACCTATCAAACCCTATTCACATACAACTACAATAACCCCTTTTACTGTGTGTCTTCTTCTCCAACCTTCGAAACAGGGGCGAAATCGAGAAATGAGATGAATGTTGGGGAGGAAAATGTAAATATCTGTAAAGTGAACAAAACCGAGAGTCCGATGGGGAAAAGTCCAAAATGCCCTCCAAATAACGACGTCGTTTGGAAGGGCTACTGCAGAAGGGTTTTTCTTCCCCCTCGGCTAGTTAGAGTGGAAGACAACAAAACGGCGCCGTCTAGGAAAAAATGGAGGCCGAGGAAATCAGTGAGTGAGGTTTCCGGTGACGGCGCCGCTGCCGGCCGTTCGCCGCCGCCGTCGTCTTCTGGTGATGGCCGTGTTTCACGTTGTGAAAACACTACTGTGATGATTAAAAATATCCCTAATCAGCTGAGGTATAGTGTTGGTTGTTTTTCTTTGGAAAATTACAAAATTGCCCCTGAGGTTCGAGTTAATTACTAAATAAAGGCCCTTGATGTTTTATAATGTGAGGGGTGATTGTAATAGTTTTACAAATTGCCCCGGTGGTTTTTGAGATAAATTTTGCTTTTGAAGGGGATTAAAAGTATAATACTAATCAAATGTCAGCGTTTTTTTTTTAAGTTTAAAAAATCTCTGGGTGTTTTTGTAAACAACCAAAATATCAGGGGCAGTTTTTCTAATTATCCCTTTCTCTTTTCATGTTTGTATTTTAGATTCTTCTTGTTTTATAACTTGTGTTTTAACTTTTTGTTGCATTTTTTGATGGTTTTCATGATGTAATGGAATGTTGGTTTATTCTGACCCAAAAAGTATTTTTCATTTGTTTAAAATAAGAAGTAACATTTTTCACTATTGTTTAGACATGGTTCTGTTTTTAGTGTAATATAATTATATATATTCTTGTTAATTATTTGATTAATCGCGCACATTTTTCAATATATTCTTGTTAATCTTTTGTACTCTTCAAGATAAAAAAAAAAAAAAAAAGAAATGCCACTTTTGGTAATAACTCCAAAAATCCTAAAACATTAATAAAGAATATATGCATTTTGGCATGTAATAAATAAATCTCTGCAGATTTGATATAATGCTTGTTACTGGTTGTAATAAGGGTTCTCAGTGATAGTCTTTCTCTGTCTCCTTATTGTTTAAGTGACTGAAAACTTCATAAAAAGGGTAATCTTTTTTACTTTATCCTAAACTTTATGTCCCTATCTGCATTTAATGTGTTTGACACTTTTTTCTTCATGAGTTATTACATGTCATTTAATGTTTTTTCATTATGTATGCTAATGATTTAGTTAATAAATATTTTCCTAAAGTATACATACCTGAATTTATGAATACCACCTTATTTAATGTTGATGGGTGTTTTTAATGTTTGTGTTGTATTATTATTTTTTAACTGCAGGAGGGATTTTATGCTGAAGTTTCTTGATGATTATTGCAAAGAACACTCTTTGGAGTATGATTTTCTGTATTTGCCCATGGATTTCAGGTAAAAAAAAAAGTTTCGAACTTTTAAAGTTAAATTGGATTTGATTTAAGAGTAATTCTCACGTGTCACCGTCTTACGGATTTCGAATTTAAATTAATGAGATGGATCCAATCCATTTTACAAATCAAATCAAGCTAGATTCAAATTCAGTGAGTGGTGAATAGAGGTCATTTTAGGATCCGTATAACCAGCTTAATCCGTGAGACCATCTCAAATGTGTGACCGTCTTACGGATTTTGAATTTAACTTAATGAGGTGGATCCAATCCATTTTACAAATCAAAACAAGTTAGATCCAAATTCAATGAGTGGTGAATAGAGGTCATTTTAGGATCTGTATAACGAGCTTAATCCGTGAAACCAGCTCAAATGATTTTTTGTCTTGATTTGAAATCATTTAACACAAGAAGACTTAATTGGAATTTTAGTCATGCAACTCTTAGAGTTTGACAATTTTAGTCTCGTAACTTCTTGATGTGACAGTTTTGGTCCTTAACGGTTTTACCCTTTAGTCTAGCAATTACAGTCCTTTAACTTTTAACAAAAATAGGTATTTTGAGTATTTTGGCTGAAAATGAATAAAATATTTAAACACCCATTTGGAACCAAATCGCACAAAATCCAAATTTATAGGATTAAAATTGCACAAATTAGAACTTATGAAATATTGAGAATCTAAGTTGCAAGATTGCGACGTAAAATATTTTTGGGACCATAATCGCTAGCGAAAATATTAGGTATTTTTAGTATTTTGGTTGAAAATCCATAAAAAATTTAACCACCCATCTGGGACAAAATCGCACAAAATCCAAACTTATAGATCGAAAATTGCTCAAATCATAGAACAGATGAGATCAGAATTGCAAGATTGCGACCTAAAATATATCCGTGACCAAAATTGCTAGCCTCTTACAGTTACGGGACCAATTTCGCAATTAATCCTAACACAAGGAATATTTTTCTTTAATTCGTATACACATTTCTGATTTTGTCCTTTTTATTGTGGGTTTTTTAAATCAATAGGAAGAAAGATAATCTGGGCTACGCCTTTGTTAATTTCACAACTGCTGTTGCGGCCCTGAAGTTCAAGAAGATTTTACAGAACTACAAATGGGGATTGGTTTATGATGAAGGTCGCATTTTTACCTCTAAGAAAATTTGCGATATCACATGGGCCCAAATTCAGGTGTGTTTTTCTTTTTCTTTTTTATGAAAATTAATTTCACGCTTGCATAGTTTTATATTTTCATAATGGGATAATTTCAATTTTAGTACCTAAATTATACACTGTGATTAATTTCCGTAACTTACATTCAGGTCATATCAATTTTGGTACCATATGTTTACCTTTGATTCACTTTTGCTATATTTCATCAAATACCCGTCAATTTTGATACCCCATGTTTTACTTTTTCATCATCAGGTTTGGCACCCTATGTTTTGAAATGTATGATTAAAAAGTAAAACACGGGGTATACCAAA
This sequence comes from Rehmannia glutinosa, assembly GCA_016081115.2. Lineage (NCBI taxonomy): Eukaryota > Viridiplantae > Streptophyta > Magnoliopsida > Lamiales > Orobanchaceae > Rehmannia > Rehmannia glutinosa. The sequence continues at coordinate 126,505 of JABTTQ020001266.1, forward strand.
ATTGATATGTCCTGAAAGTGGGGTACCAAAAGTGAAATTATGGTATAGTTTAGGTACTAAATTTAGAATTATCCTTTTTCATAATTACAAAAAACTAAAAATGAGCTTCAGCCTAATTACAAAAAAAAAAAAATCAATCCGATTATTCTTCAAAATTATAAATACGCCTTGACAGTTGTTTCTTTTTAACAAATTGCAACGGTATTTGTTAGAAAAATACAAAACTCAAGGGGTTGTTTGTAGCACTTTTAGGGGTATTTCTAAACTTGAAAGATAATTAGGGTTTTTCTTTTGTAATTATGCTAAACCTGAGTATAGTTTTTGTAATTTTCTCTGTAATTTATGAATGTGATCATAATATTTTTCAGGGGAAAAAAGCATTGGTTGAGAGATTTCAGAATTCCAGCTTTGCATGCGACAAGCTGGAATTCTTGCCCGTGGTTTTGGATCCGCCGCGTAACGGGTTGGACCCGAACCCATCTGCCCCGGTGACTATAGGGACATTGCACCGGCAGGCATTGAGAAAGATTGCCTGAAATTCCCTCTCCATTTCACCAATAGTGTGTGTAGTAATGTGTTACTGTTACTTTTAGGTGGTAGAATCAAGAATGTATATGTTTGGAGCTAAGAATTGCAGTTATGGCTCTTTGATGTGGTGGGGATATCATGTTTGATGTTATGGTGTTTTTTTTTTTTTTTTTTTTCCTTGTATTTTTGGTAGCCTGTGTTTTTATTATCCCCCTAGGATCTATTATTCATGTTTTGAATATATAGCTGGGGTGAAATGGAAACATGGTTTTTTTTTTAAGGTTGCCAGTAGCATGTATTATCTTCTTGTACTCATGTTACTGGTCTCTGTACTGTTTTGCGTTTTAGTTTTCTTCAGAAGTTTCTTTTACTAGATGTCTGAAATATAAAAGGTGTTTGTCAAGAAATCTGAATCAATATTTAGACAAATATCATATATGTCTATAGGACCTTACTAGCGTGGAGGCCCATTTGGGAAACCCATAAGTGTTGGGCCTGCTAGCATGCAGTTACGCATACACAAATCAAGTCGAGTTAGAGATGTTAATGTTATGTAGAGGTGTTTGTTAATTCTTTTTTATACCAAATTTGGAGTAATAGTATTCACTACACCAAAATTGGTGTAGTATTTAGAGTTGGGTTGGAGATGTTTTTTTGCACACCAAAACAATAGTTAGGCAAAAGTTTTGCACACCACTTTTGACAATACTATTGTTTTGGTGTGCTTATACCTAACAACCTCCAGCTGCACAACAAAACAATATCACCTGCAAACCAGAACATCAAACTCCATTGACTTTCATTTCTTCTGCACTAAGTATATATCATTAATTATCTAGATGATGGACAAATATCATGCAATTTTAGATTAGAGAATTTTGCCCTATTTCTAAATAAATGACAAATAGTTAATCTATGAATCTCACTCATCCATTGATTCGTTATAACGGTCCAAATGAATCCCTACAGTCTCACCCCAAAGAAACTGAAAGAATTCGGGTACTAACTCTAACAAACACCTTTGCAAAGGTCAATTTGGAGCATGTTATTTATGAATGTGTTGTGATTCTTTTCGTTTTTTTTGTTATTTCACTAGCGAAAGAGATATGGTCATTGTCATTTCTTACAAAACCTTCCATGAAAAGGTTAACTTATTTGATCCTAATTCCGAAGACATTATAATAAGTCTTGTATAATGTAGTTATAAAAACAAATACATTGTTCTCACTTCTCATGTTCAATGTCACATAGAGTAATTACTAGATATTTAACCAAGAAATCATATAGCCATGTCATAATGTACGATAGCATCCGTTTCCACAACGGGTCATAAAAATGAACTCTAATATGTCACATACATGTATGTAATTTCATGTTTTAACTCCCTAGTCGCTAAATATCTTATTCATTACTAAAAAATATTTGCATCACTTAATTCTACAACAGAGGTAAACCATAAACACAAACAGAACAAGCAACTTCTTTATACTTGGTTCCGAAACATAGTACATGCAAATTCAGAAAGAGAAAATCGAATGAAATCACATGTTCAAAGTAAGTTACAATTGACTACAAAATCAGATTCAATGTCGAACACACAGATGTTTACTTCTTCTTTTTCCCAGGAATGGCGACTCTCTTGCCCTTCAAAGTCCTGCAGTTATTCTTAGTCCGCTGTCCACGACAAGGCAATCCCTGAATGTGTCTAACACCTCTGTAGCATTGTATCTCCTTTAGCCTTCTAATAGCAAGTGCATTAAACCTCCTCTACAAATGTTACAAGAATATTAACAAAACTCAATTTTGTATATTATTCTCTTACACATGCTTTTAGATGACAATGTCAAAATAGAAGAACCACACATGGAAACATGGGCTAGGTTCTTGCACATGCACAACACATAGAGGGAAATGACAAAATAAGATCATATTACAACAAAGAATTAATTACACAAACTACCAACTGAGGTTTAGCCTAGTTACAAAAAGACCCAGTTAACTTTCAAAAATTATAAATACCACTAGATATTTGTTTCTCTTTTACAAATTGTCTCCTCAGTGAGGGGTATTTGCTAGATAAATATAAACCTCAAAGGGGTATTTGTACTTTGTAGGCTACAAAACGAAGGCTTTCGTGAGCTATCCGTAACTCGACTTGATAAAAGCTCGTTCGAATTTGTTTAATGAGACTCAGTCAAAATAAATGAACCAAACTAGATATTTGGCTCGTTAACTCAGCTCGTATTCTTAAACTAATAGTTTGGCTTCAATTTTTAATTTTTATGTTTACACTTATGATACATATAAAACATTTAAATAAAGTTAATTTTAAATAAAATCATACATTTTAGAAATATATAATTTTATTTTTGTAATAAATTGAAGAATAATTTAGTATAATTGATATTTACCAAGTTCGAATAAGCTCGTAAACCACCAATATATTACACAAATTAAAGTCAAGTTCGAGTTTGGCTCGATAATAAAAAGCTTCAAGTTCAAACGCTCAAAAGCTCGGCCTCGGTTCGGTTCGATTCGATTGCAGCCCTAGATGTTTGTAACTCTTTAAGAATTTTGAAAGATAACGAGGCTTAAACCTCAAGGATAGTTTTTGTAATAATCCTCTACAATAAAAAAACATCACAAGGCCAAGAACATTGATAATTTACAAGCAGTTTTTGTCTGTACAAACATGCACAATTTGCATCACCACTTGTGACTTAATCCAACAAGATTGAGAAATTGTGTTTGCATCACTCAGGAAAATCAATCTAAGGTACACTCTTTTCTTTCCTTTTTATGCATTTGACAAGTTATGATGTTACAAAAGCTTTTAACACTTCTAGTGACAGTTTCATGAGCTTAACTCCACCTCTCCAAATGCAACCAAGGGCAAAGACATATCACACAGCATAATCATTTTATCAAATAAAATTACTACCATAATTTAAAAAAAATGAAATAGTAACAATAAACACAGAGAAAATAATATTAAGTAAAAATAATTAACAAACACTTACGAGATCTCCTTCAATCATATACTTCGAAACCTCCTCACGCAAAGTGGTGAGCTCTTCCTCAGAGAAATCTTTGGTCACCTTATTCTCAAAACCAAGGTCATTCAATATTTGCCTAGCCGCAGTGCGCCCAATTCCATGAATGTACTGCAACGAATACTCCACTCTCTTGTTGTTGGGTATCTCAACTCCACCAACACGCGCGCATTTGATACTCAGACCACCAATCTAAACATAAACAACAAAACAATCAATTTAAGGACTGTTCATAGACAAAAATGGCGAAAATAAATGAGAATTTCAATTAATTTTTACCTTTGGGAGAGCGGTGGAGAGGGGAAAGCAGAGGGATGTTTTGGGGAGTTGGAGATGGGATTGAGATTAGAGAGAGTGATGGGAGCACTGGTGTAGCTAGTGCTTGCGCCATTGTTGATGAACACTACTAAATTTGAGAGAATTTAGGAAGAAATGGGGATGGGGTACTCTTATGCTGCTTTTCTTATCCTTTCGTGAAGGTGGAGGTGAAGGCGGGCGGGTTTGGGATATCGATCAACCCGTTTTGGATTGGAATACGTACCCGGTATTATACAAGTTGGGTCAAGTTTGGGCTGGGTTAGATGGCAAATTGTGATGTTACCTGTTTCTTTTAAGAGAATATTGTCAAGGGACCAATGAGTTTGGACCAAGTTAGCAACTATAGTTTTGGGCTTAGTACGGGTGAAATGATAATGAGTGATATGATACTGAACACAAGACGATTACAAACATATATTACAGTGCAGACAAACGACACGATAAGACACTTTACACGAAAGCACAAAATTATAAACTAAGTTAAAATTACAATTATTTAAGATCAAATAAGGTAGATAACACAAAAACACGATAATACATAACCGAACACGACACGGTGATACGATTTGTCACCCCTACTTAGAGGCTAGTAAATTAAGCTCATATGAAACATTAATTTAGCCTCAACTAGTAGACGAGAAAATAGGGATAACAATGAGTGACACGACATAATAACAAAACACAATTACAAACATGAATTATAGAAAATAAGCATAACACAACACAAAACACGACACAAAAGGATGAAACTATAAATTAAGTTAAAATTACAATTATTATTATATTTAAAATCAAATAAGATAGATAATACGAAAACACAATAGTTCGGCACAAACACGACACAATTTGCCACCCCTACGAGGATGGTAGGAAACAATTTCCTTTATAAAAAATATAGCCGAAGAACTGCATAAATCCAGTGTAAGTTTGAGACTGCCATATATCCGTGTCTTTAGGTGACCTATTATCTCTATTCTTCCTAGTTTCTAAAAGAATGATATCATGCATAAAAATGAGATTACAGAAAATGCCGATAAAAGGAAGATACAAGGCAGCCACCCACATAAAAACGTCAGTTTGTTCATGCCAATAATACCAGCATCCATCATCCCAGACCTCAAACACTGCGGCTGGGCACACTTAGCAAATACAGTCTAAATATCCAACGTCGTCTAATTCACAAAAATTCGCTCAACGTTTCTACAACAACGCCATCCAGATTTTGGATGGACCAATATATACAAGAAATTGTCACATACAACGTTAGCACCACACTACTCAAGAAATCCACAAACAATTTTTGTTGATAAATGATTCATTCTTTCACATGAGCTGATATTCAGGGTTGAATGCAAGAGCCTCCCGGTAAATCAGCTCCTTCATCTGTTCTTCGCTCAAAGCATGCTGTTCAAAGTCAAAGTTAAAGGGAGTCGTGCAAACAGGCTCGTCACTGATGTCGTGGAGCGAGTTCAGGCACGGATGGGCCAATGCACCTTCGATTGATACCCATGCAGAAATGAAGATTAAGTTAGATTAATCAACATTCTGGCAGAATAAGGTGAAAGAATGAAAAGATAATAGAATGATTATACAAACACAAGTTGCTTGGACACACCTAAGGGAGTCTATACAAAAACTTCTGCTTTTAAAAGAAGTGATTTATTGTAGAAGTGAAAGTAGTTGACAGTCCGAAGCTGGTAGTGTTTGAAAATAGAATCAGAAGTTGAGAGTGTTTGGTGAAAAAGTTGGAAAAATGCTTATTTTTATAAAAGTCAAACCATAAGCAAAAGCAGAAATCTAAAGTACTCATCTCCGTGCTTTTAGATTCTGATTAAATGAAGCAGAATCAGAAGCAGAAGTAGGCATTTGCAAACACTACAAAGTGATTTTTTATAGCTAAAATCTAAGAAGTGCTTTTTTTAGTGATTCCAAATACTCCCTAAGTTGTTAATTCCTAGTGAGAAGTGAGATGAAAATAGGTTTGGTTTTCAGTCTTATTATTTCCATGCAACCAGAAAATCAGAATCGTGAACCCTAGCCATGTATAAGCAATCATGCTTTATGTTTCTGACACTAACAGATCAGTTATCCAAAAATATTAAATCTTAAAAAATTTAGGGATAATTACAAAAACACCCCCGAGGTTTGGACTAATTACAAAAAATCCAGAGATGTTCCAAAATTACAAAAATTTCCTCAGGTTTGATTCTGTGATTTATGTCTTAAATTTAAGGAGGTAACTTTAATAATTTTATAAATGTCAGGGTGTTTTTGAAATATTTTTTACTTGTGAAGGGAACTGGATCTTTTTGTAATTAGCTCAAACCTGGGGGGGGGGGGGAGATTGTAATTATCCCAAGTAATATGCTTTTGCAACCTTTTTCCCCATGGGACAAATTTTGATAGATCCAACCATCTTTCATTCTTTATTTGAAAGTCTATTAATGTAAAATGTTCCAATAAACCAAAGACACACATGAATGCCTTGGAAATATAATAAAAAGAAAGTGAGGAATAAAGAATATTATGTCTGGCTAAGAAGAATGGTTATGGGATGGAACGTCCCACAGATTCAAGAGTGAATTTGGCAAGGCAGATAAACTGCGAAAAAATCAAGTATATAAAGGCAGGCAAATTTAAGATAAATCAGCAACGAAATTTCTGATTCATGTAGAAAGTATATGATGATTTCAAGCAACAACAGATATTGCAAATATCCACACTAAATGGCTGAATAAATGCTTAGTCTAAAAAAATTTAAGATGTTCGACGTATTTCCTTGAAACCAATTATGAAGCACGGTATTACCACTGTAAAAGCACTATAATATATGAAACTAAAAACTAAACACAGTAGCATGGGTATCACAACTTTTAAAAAAGATGAGAACAATTCTAGACTCAAAATCTTATAGGGCAGGCAGCAAGTTCATTACCTGTAATCCTTTGACGAGGATCAAATGTCAGCATCTTCTCAACGAGATCAATGGCAAGAGGGTGCACCTGAGGAAACTTTTCCGTAAATGATTGTCGGCGATAAGGAGGAGTTGCCTGATGTATATTTTTGCATTTTCATTCAGAAACCCTAACTCAGCCTCGGATGGGGTGCCAATCAGCTGCAAAGAAAAAAACAGAAGCTCCTTACTAACACTTGAGCATAGTACAACACATTAATTGGAATATATCAGTAAGGTTTTGGGAGCCCACACTTCAACATGTGCTGCCTTGGAAAAACATTGAAGAGCAACAATTTGATTTAAGCACAATCCAATTACTTTGAATTAAATACGATCCCAAAAACCAAATTGAACATTTTTCAATCAAATGAAAACAATGATGACATCTAATATAAAACAGAAAGATTACTACTTCCATTAAGGGTATTTTATATTCTTAGAAAGTTGATTATTTCCAAACTAGCCTTAAAGGGACATCATAAATATATTTTTCGCTAGCAAATGCCCACTGATTCAACTTATTCAACAAATGCCAGTTCAAATCACCCCACTCAATTACCGTGGAGGAAATATGTTCCATTAAGTGCAAAATTTAATCATAATCTTAGACACCAATGCAATAATTACACTTACTGCAGTGTTGTCTGTTTTACCAGGACAAAAAGAATTGGGGCAATAATACACTGATAGAGTGTCAATACCCGCATCATGATTTGATCCTTGGAACAATCAAGTGTAAAATTTTTCCTTCCCCAACCCCAGTCACATTTAATAAAGATCTTAAACCACACATGGACAAACATCAGCAATGCATGGTTCTCAAGGTTCAGAGAAATGGCTAAGATAGTGGTGAACATTGGAAGGAGACCTAATGGGCTAGAGGAACATGCTTGTCAAAAGAGCAAAGAAAAAAACATTTAGTATGAAAAAAAAAGGTTTTTCCATAGTATGTTTAGTTTCATGTTATAACAGTCCTAATTGCCAAGCGAGTGGATCACTGCATGGAACTGTTTACGTATTTAATTTAAATAACAATAACTCTACAAAATTTAAAATTACGGTCAATAAAATAAATTACTATCTAGCCATGAAGATTTATCACCAAACCTAATGATTTCACATATCCATATTCATCTATTTGGGGGAGGATCAAGAACTCTTGATAGGGTCATCGAAACCAGGGTAGTATATTCAGGAACACAGCTTTCAAATGGTTGACTGTTGATCCCCAACAGGGTAGAAAACGATCATACTAACCTGGGAATATGAAGTAACGGAAAAGAAGACGCAAAAACAAAACAACAATAATTCTCCAAGTACCAATATAACTTCTGACATTTTTTTGAAAAGAAAAAAAAAAAAATCTCCTCCATCTGATATTGAAAAAAAAAGACCTCCATCAAAACTGGCTGGTGCACATGATCTCTACCCGAAACAATGGCTTCCGATCCATCAATTCCATGAAAATGCACCGACTGACCATACATCAATAGCTGCAGTATAATCAGATGAATTTAACAACAGCTCTGGCGCCCGATACCACCTTGTAACAACATATTCCGTCATAAAGTCAGTTTCAGATGTGACACGTGCCAATCCAAAATCACATATCTTGAGGTCACAATTTGCATTCAAGAGAAGATTGCTAGGTTTTAAATCTCTGTGCAGAACATTTGCCGAGTGTATATACTTCAATCCGCGAAGAATCTGATACAAGAAATACTGTACAAACACAAGAAAACAGCTATTAACAAGAAGATTTTAGTACAATAAATGCAAACATTTATTGGAAGGAGAAGACCTAAAAGAAATTGAAAGGAAACTATTAAAAAGACATGTTATATCTAGAAATAAATAACAAAATGATCTTTGACCGTAAATGATGACGTGATGTGATCCATCATCCATAAGCCGACCATAGTAGCAAAAGGATTAGTTTTGTTCGTAAATTCAAACATGACAGAGAACAACGGACACAGGCAACATTAATAAAAAGACAAGTGTTTAGTTATGAAAGTCTAAAAGCTAGGCAAAAAAGACAATTTTATAGTGTAAGACAACATCGGTTAAAGCAATGACACATGGTAGAAAGGTAAAATATATGCCAGTTGGTATAGAAACAAGTTAATTACGTTCAACAGACCTATTCAACAATTTTGCTACATAGGGAATAATAATCATAAAGGACATAAAATGGAGCAGTTATAAATTCTCATAAATTTAGTTATGTTTCTTTTCTGGTTTAGATGAATCAAAGTAATCTAAAAAAGGTTAATTTACACTTTGTCAATTAAAAAAAGTTTCAAAATGGACAATATTTAAGACCTATAGTTCTAATCAAAAGAACAATTAAATCTTGCTTCTCTTGACTAGTTTAAAGAAAGTTCCAAATGAATTTAGATAGAGTTTTACAGAAAAGAACAATTAAGTAGTTTAAAGAAATAATGAGATATACGCCACCCTATCACTTCCATATGAACCAGAAGAAACAATTTCATGATTGTGCAAAAACACTGAAACTAATTCTTGCATTAAAGAAGCAGCAATTCTTAATGTATGTACAACTTTTCAGACTAGAATTTAAGATAGAACCTGGCAGTGCTCCTCTGACAATGCTTGATTTGAACGGATGATTTGGTGGAGATCAGTGTCCATAAGTTCATATGCAATATAAACATCATTAAATGCCTCCCTCTGAGGCGGCGGAATTATATCCCGGATTGCAACAACCTGTGGCAAATAATATTTGCATTAAATGATTAGAAACATGCTCGTGAAAAGTACCTGGTGTTCAGTTTTTTCTTCCAAAAGGCTTGAGTGGTAATCAATAACAAAATATCTGTCAACTACTTTAGATTAGTATTATAAAATCTGACTGTTAACAAGCTGGCGCCAAAATGAGACGGCATGCAGAAGTTACAATAAATTGTAGAAATAGAAAGTTGGAATGCAAAATGATGAGAAAAAATGTTGCAGGACAAATTTAGCAAGCTGGTATGACACTCAAGCAGCAACAAGCCTGACACCTGTGACTAGTACTCTGTTACGTAATAGAGTATACCCTTAATCGAAAAATTTAATCTCCTCAATACATATTTACTTGTATGCTAAACTAACCAAAGACGGGCTACCACGTGTCATGTGTAACAACTTATCTAAACTCCATTTATTTCAGAGAGCATAAACTAAACTATAAACTATAAAGTTCGTTCTTCCTCTGGGAAAAGATAATAATGAATCTTTCTCTTAAAAAGAAACTTTTCAGGAAAAAATAGATCCGCAAACTTTTTCTCTAACAAACTCATCTAGTTGAATACATATCTCATGCCAACTACTAAATCACATTTGCACATCATACACACACAGAAACACAAATATTCCAATACATATGGCAGTGATCACTAACAGATTTCTTCTGTCTTTTTGACCAATAACATTTCATACCTTTGAAAACTTCCAAAACAGAAAGACGACTGAGAAAAAACCTATTTGTTGGCAAATTTGCTATTCTGTCCAGTTTTGGTAGACTCCAAAATGGAGAAACAAAAAGCAGACAAAAAAATAATAAAACAAAATAAATGAAAGCACATTCTAATGATTAGATCAAATTCATGTGCACAAACGTACAAAAAACCGTCAAAAAATTGTGAACATGTCTACTTCTTTGAGGCAAAAAATAGTTTCTTCAATCGAATAGTTTGCTTTCATCAATATAGCATGATAAATAATAATGCATGAAACAATCTAAGAAATTAAAGCATCAAGTCTTTCATTCACGACATCTACTCAAAAAAATCTCTTACGCCTCATTAAAAAAAATATATATATACACATATGTGAGGTGAAATTCAGTGATGATACAACAAATAATTTTCAAAAAAATAACACTTATATGCACATAAAAAAAAGTAACAGACGTTTTCATGATCCATGTGTCGAAGAAGCTTGATCTCACGCAGAGTCCTCTTCGCATCAATTTTATTATCAAAAGCATTCGCTATCTTCTTCAACGCCACATGCTCATTCGTCTCCGAATTCAAAGCAGAGCTTTTCAAAAGAAATTAAAAATAAATTAAAATAAATAAACGCATATATGTAATTATCGGAAGAGGACAAAGAGAAGGTGAGCGCTTTGGTACCAAACGATGCCGTATGCGCCTTTACCGATTGGCATGATTGGGGGTTTGTATTTAGAGGTGACCTCGAAGATGTTACCGAAGATATCGTATTGGATGAATCGGCCTCCGTGGCTGAGCGTCGCCGGTATGTGATCGATTGGAGGCTGCGGCGGCGGCGGCTGTGCGTCCGACATCACGGTGTCCGCCGGTTGAGCCCCACCCTCCATTTCTCTGCGTCTCTGTTAGTTAGAAAAATAATTAAAAAGAAAATATAAAAAAATAAAAGACGAGCAGTGTACTTCTTTCTCTCTCTTCTTTATTTATATTTCAGCCCATCTCTCTCTACGTGTATGTATATATGTATGTATATATTTTACATCCTGCTTTTGTAATTTGTTGGGCGCACGTATATTTTTTCTTTCTTTCTTTATTTGGTGGGATAATTACAATAAACTCCCTGAGATTAGGGCTAATTACAAAAAATCTAAAAATTATAAAAATAAGGGGGTAACTATAGTATTTCTATAATATTATGGGAGGTTTTGAAATATTTTTAGTTTTTATGAAATTCATTTCAATAAATAAGGTTGAGGGAACCCTTAACCCTCCACCCTCTGGGTGTTTCATTGAAAAAAATCAAATTTTCAAATATTGAAATATTTTTTTAATTTTGAAAATCTCTGGAATTTTTTTAATTAGCCTAAATTTTTTCAATTAGCCTAAAATTTTTTTTCTTTCTAATTATCCCTATTTTGTATTCCACTTAAAATCTACTCAATATATATTAGGAGCAATTGGATTTGTGTATAAATTAGTATGGAAAAAATTAAACATGTTGAACCTCAATATAGTGTTAGTATTCAATATTTTTTTATTTGAATTTTCCTTTTGAATGATGATAAATTTAATTATTCATGCTAGTATATTTTATATTTTCAGAGCAAAGTCGAATACAACATAATCATTTCAATTTTTTACGTACTTTTTATTTACTGTTGAATAAACTATCAATTTATAATGTAATCAGCCAAGAGGAAAAAAATAAAAATATTGAATAATAAACCTTAAAAGTATCAATTTTTTTTCAAAGTTTGTGAAAATATGGTTGCATACTTGCATGAATATTGAATCTTCAAAAGGAGAATCCAAATTAAATGCCCATAACTTTTTTTACATTTATTACTATGCCTAATTAAATAATAACCTGACTACTCTCAGATATTGCTATTTATGGTGAATTTCTCACTCATTTTCAAAGCACATCACCTGAATTATGTCTAGGGAAAAAGAAAAAAAAATAAATTAAAGCCACGTGACGTCATCATCTGAAAGTAAATTATGTATTTATGTGGTGTCAGTGAACATTTTTAATGGAACATTATTACAATGTATCAAAATTTCATATATATATGACCTAAATTGTATTAATTTATGGATAGACGTTACTTAAATTTTAAATAATCTTGAGTTGGTATGTCCTGCCTTTTTTTTTTTTTTTTACACGGGATATTTGGTTATACCTTTTATTTCATCTAATGTTCCATACACTATATCTATATCACGATATAAGATGATGTTATTTGTGTAATTATCATTTACCAAATGAAACAAAAAATGATATTAAAAATTAGGATTGGATTTTTGGGTATGACATATGAATTTGTCAAATTTGATTAAGTTAAATACATATCTAGATTTTGTGAGGTATATTGGATTGTAGTAATCGTATTTATTTCTTTACAATATACTAGTAAATCTTATTTTATACATGCCATAAGTGGGTTACGAATTACACATGTTTTTTTCTTTTTCCTTTTGCCCCACGTATTATTTTATTATTTAAAGACACGTGGGAAAACAAGAGGTAATTTTAGTTTGCCACCAAACTATATGAATTTTTCTACTTTGTTCACTTAATTTTGATTTATTCTACTTTACACCCTCAATTTGCAAAATTGTTGCATTTAACCTATAATTTCCAAATTTACCCCTTAATGTTTATGGTATATTATTTTTTGATCTCCGAAAAATGGTATAACAACATAGGTTTGTTGATAAAATTTACTATTATATAATACTATTTGTATATTGACAACAATGAGGATATTTTGAGAGAAAATGGATCCTAGAATAATCGTAAATTTAAGATGTAATGATCCGTTACGTAATATCCACGAACAAAATGAGGGGCAAATTTGAAAATTATAGGTTAAGAAAATAAATTACAAATTTGTGGGAGTAAAACAGAACAATTCAATATTTATTGAGTAAAGTAGAAAAACTCGCTTAAATTGGGGACGTATTAAAATTACATTATAAAGAAAAAAGCAATCAGCAACTTGGATCAAGAGCCTAAGCCTAGTTTAGTGTTTTCTTCTCAGATATTTCAATATAAGGCTTTGTTAAACAAATTGGGCTAATCCAATCTGGGTTTTGTTTTCCAGGCTCATTGGCTACAACTGGGCTGCCATGTTGCCCAATTTCAACACTAGGTGGACCAGACGTCGGCCCAAGAACTAAATTTAAATCCTAAAGAATTATAATTCCACATCAATGACACACCTATGTAGAATCAGCCCAATCCAGTAAAATATTTTGAATTGAGCCAAATTAAAGCTCAGTTTATGAATAGAAGTGATATTACGTAGCCTTCGACTAATTTTATGAGTTAAAAATCAATATTTTGACTTCAATATCGCACTATTTCATATCTAGATTGGGTTAATATTCCAGAAAATTTAGTGGTGGTAAATTTTGTGCATATTGAGCCTACATGTATATCTCATTTTTTTGACAAACCTCACTTTAAAAGAAAATTTGGATATGGGTCCAATGAGATACTTCAAATTGTTACTGGACGCAATGTAATCTTCAGTTTTTAAATATGTATATATAAAGCCCAATTTCATGCCCAATAGGTATAATTTTAGTTTTTGTTTAGACTTGAGAATCCCAAAGCCCAATGTGTAGTAGTATTAGCTTTGATAGCTCTTTTTTTATACATATTTGAATGCATAACATGTTAGACTGTAGAGGTGTGGGCTTACATGTAGAGCAGGCAATTTTTAGCCCGGTTTGTTGGCCGGCCTGACAAGCCTGAGAATGGGCTGGACTGGGTTATGTTTCTATAGGTCCAAAATGGACCGGACCTACTTGGCCCGGCCTGAATAACCCGATCGGCCTGGCATATTTTATGTGTAAAAAAGTGTGTTTGAACTTGGTTGGTCGAGGAAATCAGCGGCCCGATGAATTTTCGAGTCGGCTTAACCTGGCCCGATTTTAAGTATTGACTTGATGGAGTGGGGTTGGGCCAGCTACCAGCTTTTGCCAGCTCTAATAATATGGGAGGGGATGGGCGGATGGTGATGGGATTTTAATCAAACCTAAACCTCCTGGTCGGACTGGAGCTTTAACCACTCGATCAATGTCCGATTTTCTCTTTAAACTCGATCCTTATCCCAATATAAATGACATATATAGCCAAGAAAATCACGAATCAGACTAGAAATAAATTGTTCTACCCGTGAGTTATATCTCATAACATAGTCTCGTCACACCAATAGATTCAGCCATTGACTAGTTTCTAAAACACTTTTCTTGTTTAAATCTTGTTTTGTTTTTTCAACCAACATAACTTCGATCAAATCTAATTAAGACAGAAACCTATTTGTAATGGAGAAATCTTTGTAAGCAACTTGACACGCACATGAGCAATAATGAAGACTAGAATCATCATTAAGCTAAGGTGTCAAACAGCCACCGGACAAAAAAGGAAATCGGGCCAGTTGAATCAAACAAGAATTGTTATTTCATTTCAAAGTCCAACCCGACCTAGAGCAAGAAAAATACGCTGAAAATATCGGGCCAACTATTTAAGGCCCGGTATTTTCGTGCCTCGGAATATTACAACTCGCTCCAAGTAAAAAAACCTAGTCGGACCAGATCAAATTGCGAGCTCTAATTAGAGCTAATAGGTACTTATAATTGACAAATTATAGTTACAAAAAGTACCACAAACTTGAATACCATGAAAATTAAATCAACAAAGATGAAAAAAATTATATGAGTAATTAATTAACTTAAAAATAATATATTTAAATAAACTTGCTTGTATCTTCAATATTTTTAAATTAATGATAAGTGCTATGGAATTTACCAAGTCGACCATTTATTAAAAAATTTAATTTTGCAACTTGGGTATATGACAAATCATTTATAATCTCCCACAGCTGTTGGAGAAAGAGCATAAGTTTACTTTTCGTTTAAGACAAAAAGAAAAACCAAAATAAAAACAAATTATCAATAATTAAAAAAAAAGAGAGAAAAATAAATATAACCCAAGATTTTAGGAGGAATATATATTCCAAGTGGTTGGGAAAGTTAATATTTCAAAAAATATAATAAAAAATGCAGTACTAATTAATTCAATTTAACACCCTAACAGCCAACATCTCATACCATTTAATATTATTACTTTTAATAAATTATAATTGTTATCAAATAACTTAATCACGATAATGATGTCACGAGAAATTGTATAATAATATATAGATTACAAAACTAAATTGTACGGTACTCGATGCATCTTATATAGGACCTGGTTAATTATTGCGATTTACGAAAGCATCAATAAATAATTAAGTTAATTTTTGTTGATTTCTCATTCTTCTTTGGGCAAATAGAATTGATCTACTTGCCAACTTGAAAAAAAGTCTAATTAATTAAATATAATTTGATGATGTCTAATTAATTTGTTAAGTCAAAGTAAATATCTCCCAGATATTTATGAGATCTATAATTAAAATATAAAAAAATATGTATATAGGAAAATTGTCAACTATTTTTACGTAATTGATATAAATATATTTTGTATAAAACAAAAGTATAACACCAAATTCCACTTTCAATTGCTTTACAATTTTCCATCATTCATTTAATTACTGGTGATTAATATGATCCAAGTATGTGGTCAAATTATGTACTTTGTGGACTATAATATAAATTAAATTCACGTAATTATTTATAATATGTAGTATATATGTAGACTTTCTAAATCACATTGACATCAATAACAATAATTATTCGAAACAAAACCGTATTGATGTTTTCTTCTCCACCCTCCAATGGGAAAGTGTACACGTATTGATGTTTTCAATACCTTATTGAATACAACTTCTTTTTTCGATAAAAAACTAATTATACGAAACAACTTTTGTTTTAGGCAAAAACTTGTATGAGACGGTTTCATGGTCATTGTTCTTGAGACGGATTCTACATGTAACTAAAATTTCAACTCAAACCAAAATACGTAAAAAATACACATGTTTTTTGTACTTTGTATGATACTATGATCCGTTTCATGAGTCTAAATTTATGAGACCGTATCACATAAGATCACATCTTTGTTTTAAATACGAGCTTATTACAATTAAAAGACAATTAGTTATTTTGAGTTACAAGAAATTAATTTATTGAGTAAATAATGAAAATGACAGTACAATTCAGTGGAAAACACGCAGTGTGTTTGGATTCATTCGGGACAAAAATAATCTTCTGAATAAATCTTTATTTGTTTCTCCATTTCCTAAAGCAATTTTTTTTTCCAAGTTAAAATGGGATTATACATCAACATCATTACATTATCTAATTTTATATTATTATAAATATATATCTTATATTTTTCTTACATTCAAAATATATATAACTTAACATTATGCTGCTAACCAAACAAAAAGTATAAAAAATTATTTTTACATTAAAAAAAATTCTCTCACAAAACAAAAACTGCATTACTTTATTGCCAAATTCTTTCACCAAAATGCAGGGCCCTAAAAAATACAAGTTATTACCCTTTCAAAAAAAAATTAATACAAGCTATTAGATCTTCTAATTCATTTCTTGTTCCATAATTTGTTGTTACAATGTACTAGATGAATTTGATGTATATAATAACGATATCATTTTATACATATTATTTTAATCTAATATATTGAAGGATAAAATAAAATGGAGAACTAAATTAGAATTTCCGTAAATACACTCAAATACTCCCCAAAAAAAACAAAAAAAAAATGATAGATCCGTATAGAAATCAATTTGTTACAATAAAAAATGTAATAAAAATACAAAGAAATAGGGATTAGGGGTCAAGGCAATTGAGCTGCGGAGAAAAGTGTGATGCCCTTTGAATGCACCAAAATGCAATAAAATAAAAAATAAAATGAAAAATAAAAAAAATTGGTCTTTGGCTAAACGAAAATGAACAAGTTGGGCGACTTTCGGAGGCCACAGCAGCCAATGGGTAGATAGATGGGTCCCACTTGTAAATGTTTTTTGTTGTTTTTTGCTTGAATTTATTTTATTTATTTTCATTTTATTAAAATAATATGTTGAAGATTCGTTTATGTGCTAACTGCTAAGCACTAGAATCATGCACTTTACTAGATCTGAAATACTATTAAATATAACATAAAATTTATATTTGGATCATGGACTAAAATTGATTTGACCCACAATTGTCAATTATTTCCGCGTGTCCCATTTAAATCGTTGTCTTTTTAGTATCTAAGATAATTTTTTGTATGGATATGATACGTCATTTTATTGATCTAGATGATTTCTCGATAGTATTCGAATTGAATTGAAATATAAGTATATGATATGCTAATTTTTGGTAATATGGACGGAGCTAGACGTGTAATATTTGAGTAACATTTGGGATTAAATAATTTTAGGGAGCTAAATCAAATAAAAATAAATATTTTGTATTGAAATTTAATATTTTAAAATAAAATATACATATAAATAAATAGTTTTCAAAAAGTTTAGGTGGGAGAATGCGCCCAGAGTTCATAAGAAGGATATAACGTTTCTAGCTAGAACTTTTAGTATTAATTCAGAGATATATATGTTATAAATTGTTTAAGCCGTAATTTTTTTTATATATATATGTGTGTGCATGTGTGTCCAAGAATAACAAAATTATCTTTCAAAAATATTTGTTTAATCATTAATGTTCTTAGAAACAAAATTCTCTTTTATCCCCTAAAATTAAAATTTCTAACAATCCATTTATGTATATAGAACTTACACATACATGATATATGCATGTGTTCGTGTGAATGTTATATCCAAAGTATATATCAGTAGAGAATATATACATTTAATCGCTTCCAGGACATAGACGAGTTGGTGAAGACTGAGGTGATGTGAGGTGCATTCCTCCGACGATACAAGTTCAAATCACGTGTAGAGCAAATTCTCACTGAAATATTGTGGGGGTTTGTTCTAGGAGTCGAATCATATTGGCTCCCTCCTCAGTACCATGACACTCGGGTGCATCCCTCGATTTACATCCTGCTGGGTTAATGCTCCTTTGGCACTGACAGGTCCAAACTCTTTCTCTCTCTTAGAACCCGGCCACTCGGGCATATCACTGACAGGTCCAAACTATATCTCTCATAATCGCATTCGTGACATCCCTCGATTTACATCCTATGGTCTGCCTCTTGCATTGCGGGTCTAGATTTAATCACGCGTAAGCCCTAGTATCTGGATTATAAATGAACATTACATTGTTTGGGTCAAAAGATGGAACAGTAACAACCCATCTTAAGCACGCCTTGTCGACTTATGATTATATAATCCTTTGTCATTACATAAGTGATATCTTAATGTGTCATTTCAGTCACTCATCCAACATCACTCTTTTTTTTTTTTTTTAGAATAGTTGAATAAAAACGGGAAAACCGTTAGCTCGATGTAAGTAAGGTGAAAATGTGGTTATCGCACGTTATGATTATTGAAAATTTTCCACAATGACAATTTTATTTCATAGCACCCATTTTTAAGCAACTATATAATATATATAGACATGTCAAAAGCAATTAGGGGTGAAGTGAATTGAGTAGAGCTGAACATAGTACTACTCAAAATTATTTGGAATTTTATCGAGGTTTGAAAATTATGTTTTAGTTTGGTTTGATTATTAATTAATCGAATTCAGCTTTAACGAATTTTAGTCGAGCCAAACGTGAATCGAGCTAAAGTAGTTTGATACTTAATTTTAAACTTAAGGAACTAAACAGTAAACCCAAACAAAATTCTAACCATTATATTGAGTGAGTATCGAGTAATTTGTTTCGATTTTCTCAATAAAATTTATATTTGTCATCTAATTTGTGTGTTTTTTCACAAAAGAAATGACCAATTGCAAATTAATTTACAACAAACTTATAATAAGTTCGGGCAAGAATTTTCCAAACATTGGAGACATCTAAATTGTGTTTTCTTCTTGCTAATCAATTAATTGATTGAAAATTTTTGTTTCAGACTTGGGATGGTTGTACCAACTTAACTTAATTATTATGGATGTTAAAGAATGACTAATTACTTATAAATAATAATATTAGTTTTGGTTGCACAAAATTATGCACCAGATTGTTTGAATTTGTGTTTGTGTCCCACGTCACTAAATTGCATGGCTGCTATTATGTATAAATGTGGGTCGGACATACTCTCTCCTTGAGCTAGTTTTTGAGAATGAGTTCTACCCAATCTCATTTAACATGGCGTGACGGCGGGTGTTTGAGTTTGTGTTCGTGTTCCACATCGCCAATTTGTTGTGATGCTTTTATGTATAAATGTTGGTTGAATACCCTTTTCTCTTGAGCTAGATTTTTGGGAATGAATTCTACCCAGACTCATTTAACACACATATATAAAATGATATTTCTTCGGATTTACAAAATAAAAAAAGAAAGCTCAACTCACCATCACGAAGGACAAAACGTGTAGGATATATTAATCGATATTTAATTTTTTAAATGCTTCAAAAAATTCATGCTCTTGCGCGTTTACGTATGTATGGATACATTTTAAATAATTCCTATTCATGTCATGGAATTTAGAACGTTGATTTTCTAACGCTGAGAAAGATTAATTAACCACAGTTGAGTTTCAATTGTATTTGTAGGAATTTCACTTCTAATTAATAAAACTCTATTGCAATTGCTGAAATTTCCTGAGATTTTTCCACTTGTAGCCGTCGTTTGTTGAGTGTTTGCTAGTAATTGCTACAACTTATTTTAATATTATAAGGTCAAATCACACATGATGTCTTTTCACGTACAACTCTAACTCTAATATATATGATGTCATTTATTGTTAATAGTATATTTTGACTCGATAAAATGTATTTGGCCGAATATTTTTTTAGATATCGAAGTTCCATGTTTTCATATGACTGATTTTCGGTGAAATAGTCTCATACCCTCACGAATTTGGCTGAATATTTATTACCTGATCCATGGACCATAACCCTTACAAGAAAAAATTACCTACAATTTTTTTATCTTTCTAAATTCTACCTCTAACAATATTTTAGCTTTCAATATAAGTTTTTGGATGAATATTGCAATTATTTTTTCGCATTTTAGCTCTCAATATAAGTTTTTGAATGAATGTAATTATTTTTCTATAGTTTCCTAAATATATATAGTATTTCAATAATCTAGTTTCTTTATATTGTTTGTATTTTTAATAAGCAATATTTCAACTAATATTATTAGTTTTTATATAATAATCTGATTCTTACTCGTTATTGCTATTACTTGTAAGATTTTTCTATAAATAAAATTAATTTTGATGCTAAAAAAGAAAATATACAAGAATTCAAGATTTGAATTACTCAACGAACATCTTTCATTTGAACACCTCAAACAGAAACGTAACTCTTTTTTATGACACATTTACAATACAACTGTTACATATTCCAAATCGATATAGCTCTGAAGAAGTAAATTATAAAAGACTAAAAAAAAATCCTACCAAATTACAAAAATAGAAAAAAAAAAAAAAAAAGAAAAGAAGATGTCTACTAGAGCAGGACATACATGTGACATAAAAAAGACAGGGAGAAAAAACTTACAATATAATATAATAAACTTTATTTACAAGTACTACAGAAATTACGAATTTGCCCCCCTCAATTTATTATTATTTCTTCTAAAACACCAATAAAGATTCCTTAGTATCATACCCCATCTTCTCCAAATTAGGGTTCACCGCAAACTGCATCATTGGCGGCGGCCCACACGCCAAAACCAGGGAATATTCCGACGCCGCCGGAATATGCTCTCTCAACACATTTTCAGTAACAAATCCCAAACTATATTTCCACCCTTCCTTTATACTCTCTTGAACCACGTACCAAACCTTAACCCTCTCCGGATATTTCTCCGCCCACGCATCAAGCTCATCTCGCAGCAAAATATCGTCCTCCGTCCGATTCGCGTACACGACGTACATCTCCGTCTCGTCTTCCGGATCCTTCAAGATCGCCTGCATCACCTGGTAGATCGGCGTGATCCCCGTCCCCCCGGCGATCATCGCTAGTTTTTTGGCGAATTTTTGTTTGCCGTGAACGGAGAAATGTCCTCTCCCGGTGTACTCGATGTGGCCTAACGGACCTTTCACGTCGATGAACTGACCTAACTCGATCGAGTCCAAATACTGCGACATTAGACCTCCGTTTGGGAATTTTGGGTGAACGCCTCCGAAATAGATCTTAACCACCAGCTCGAAATAGCCTACGGCGTCAACATCGCTCGACGGCGTGTACGCGCGCATACAGAGCTTCTCGTCGATCGTCGCGCAGACGAAAATGTGTTTCCCTACGGGTAATCCTAGCACCTGCTCCTCGTTCGGGAGCGCGAATCGAAAAAGGCGCACATCGTGCGAGAGCGAGGTTTTTCCACGAGTTTACAGGGGATTTTCTCGCGCGGCACCAGCGCGGCGCTTCTCGTCGACGGTAACAGCTCCTTAATCGGCGTTAAATACGAATTACTCGACGGACCGTGGACGGAGTTGTTCGGGGAGGAATCGGCGGAGGCGTAGCCGGTTGTAATCAGCTCGCCGATCCGGTAATCCTCGAGTAATTTCTTCGCTTTATCTGAATGTATAGCGTCGAATTCTTCGGTACAATCCGTGCCGGCGTTGATTAGAATGCTGTCTGTGCCGCCGGGGTGGTCCTTGAGGAAGCGCGTGCAGTCGTAAACATGGCCGTGGACGATGATCCAGGCGGAGTCCGGTGAGGTGTGCTTTTTCACCTCGGACATTGAGTACATTTTGGAGGTGGTGTTCATGAACGGAGATGAAACGCTCTTTTTTAAGGTATGGTTTTCGTTTGAGGATTTTTCGAGGTGGCGCTCCTTGGCCATCCATCCGCCGGACTGGTTTCCGGGCTGAGTTGGGTGCTCGAAGACGATCCCGATTTCGCCCTTGTGTGGTTTGCACACGTTGGTTTTTACTCGGAACCAGCAGTTGTTCATCATGCCCTGGAAAATTTAGGTGAAAACACAATTGTTTAGGTGACATTGTAATTCAGTTGAATTCTAATCAATTTTTTTGAGATTGAATTTATTCTGCATTGCATGATATTGGTTTACATTGTAAAAGGAGTTGTAATATTTATAGTTTATAAAATAATCATCCTTTTTATTTACATGTTATACAGTTGAAAAACCACTACGATAAAGTTATTACATTGTTAATAAAATATGTGATAATATTGGTCACTTATATTTTGTAAAAATTAAAAATAATCATCTCTCAAAAAAAAAAAAAAATTAATCATTTTTTTAGTCACTATGACAATTGGTGTTGATATCAAGTTATGTATCGAGTCTTCAGAAATGATAAAAGGAAAAATGGATATTTAAATTCAAAATAGCTAAAAACAAGTTTTAAAAAAAACATCGGTAGAGAAATGTTTTTGCTATAAAAAGACAAAAAAAAACCGATGGGACATTTAAATTCAAAAATAGCTAAAAAATAAGTTTTTAAAAAAATATTTTACCACTTAATTACAAGTTCCTGGTTGATTTTTACCACATAAATTACAAACTCATGATAATTTTTGAGAAAACATTGGTAAAACAATACATTTTAATACACAGAAAACAACTCATAAAATATAGGAGGAATATGGCAGGGTGAAAAATATCACAGGATAATTATTTTATGGTCATGTGTCATTCACGTGATCCAAGAATTAATTATAATATGCTATTTAACTGAACTTTTTTTTTTTTTTTGAAATCAATGCTATTTAACTGAACTAGGAATAGAGGCGATGTCGATATCTCTTCTTAAAAGACTGAAAGGACAAGCAAATTAATGAGGCAAATTAATTGACTTTTAAATTATAAGACAACGAATGCTGGC
This sequence comes from Rehmannia glutinosa, assembly GCA_016081115.2. Lineage (NCBI taxonomy): Eukaryota > Viridiplantae > Streptophyta > Magnoliopsida > Lamiales > Orobanchaceae > Rehmannia > Rehmannia glutinosa. The sequence goes on from JABTTQ020001266.1 coordinate 149,703, forward strand.
ACGTGCAATCACATGGTCGGTAAATTTCGAGGTGACAAAAATTATTGTTTTTTTTTTCTATTTGTGACAAATTATTATATGTCAAATATAATACTCCATCCGTCTCAAATATATACTCTACTATTTCTTTTTAGAATGTCTCAAATATATAGTCCACTTTCTATATTTAATAGTACTTTTTCCATTGTTTTACTATTATACCCCTATTTAATATGCATTTTATAATTTACAATATTCATTAAATAAGGACAAATCAAGTAAATAATTAACATATTTGTAGTTTCCAATACTTTTCTTAATCTGTGTGAAAAATCATACTGGACTATATATTTGGGACGGAAGAAGTATCAAGTAATAATTTTTGGACAACTATTATGAAACAAATAATGGATCATCAAAACATACCATTACGTTCCAGATGAGTTTCTCCGGCTGGGTGTTGTGAGTCTCATCCCAAGCCCTAACGGCGATTTCCTTGGCACTGAGGAGGTCGAGCACCTCGACCTCTAACGACCAGAAGCACCAACACCAGTATTTCCCGTACTTGTTAGGCTTCTCGGGGTGGTCCAGAGCGCAAGTCTGCCATGTTTCGCCGCCATCCATTGTCACCTCCACTCTCGTCACTTTCTTACCACCCCCTATTTTCATACAAATACATAAATTTTCCATCAATTACATGTGACATTAATTTGACAAATAACAAATAATGTTAGATACGTGCCCAAAAGTCAAGATTGTAACCTTAACACTCCTAATTATGCGTGGATTATTTGAACTCTTTACCTATGACAAAAATTGTATTGTGATGTGATTTCTATAAAATAAATATATTTTTATTTTTATAAAAACAAATTTAGAAAGAAAAAAAATGAAGCATTAGCTCCTCAAATTTGGGCCTTTGGCGTTTGAAAGGTTGGAGGGGTCAAAACTGTGGCCATATAAAACACCCAATGAAAATGAAACTTTATTATTCACCAATCTTTTTGGTGATGTTGACGGGATCAATAGGATCTTTTTGATGTTATTTTTTTTTAATTTTAGTTTATAAAAATTAAAATACTCCTACATAGTTGTAAAGACGCAACCTAAGATGCTGGAACTATATATAATATATGGTCAAATAATTAATAGTCACACTTTAAGATTCCCCTAGCAACTTGGCTCTTAATTCAATTTTATTATATACACAAAAGAGTGGACACCACTACTCACATTTCGTGTCCCCTAATTACTGACCAATTTGGAACTATATGTTAACCAAAATAAAATTAACTTTTTATTAGTATTAAAAGAAATTAATAATATTTACTCAAATCTGGTTTAGAATATAATCATGTGCAATAGTAATTCTTTTTATTTTAAAAATAAAAAATAAAAAAAGAACGCCATGGATTAGCCTAGCCGTTCCATGTGCAACCTCCCAGGTCCTAAGTCAAATATTGACTATCGCGGAGTGGGATGGGGCTGCCCCTCTTACCCAAAAAATAAGATCATCCCTCAAAAGAACGGGGTCTTATATTCCGAAGGAAGTGTGAAATCTATGCCTCGTAGAATAAGATCTCATGCTCCACTTTTCATGTTCCACTCTATGTTCCATATATTAGATGAAAAACACATGTATAATTGTGAAATCATCTTATACATATGTCATCCATCCGATGCAATAGAATAGAAAATTTAACAGGAAAATGGAATAAGAAATCTCAATCCCAGCTGGTCGGGGATAGGGTTTTTTGAAAGAAAAAAAAATTGGATATTGTTATTTTGGTCACATTGACCCTTGGCAGTGATAAAAAGTTGTCCTTTTGCAACTATAAATAAAAATACTGTTGGGATGCAATTTGCATGAGATCACATTTCGGCAGGCGGTTTGCAGAAACACAAGCAAAAAAAAAAAAATTTATTGCAAAATTTATCCCCAATTGCTAAATACGATGTAATAAAAATAAACAATCCCAGAAACTGTCCCATGAAGTAAGAACAACCTCCCAAGAGACTAGGTGCTCATTAAATGATGTCAAATGAATACCTTGAAATAGAACTATTCTTACGAACTAAGCAAAAACATGACCTATACATATATTTATTTAATTATTTATTATTATTTTTATTTATTTTCAAATAAAAATTAAGGGACTTACCAGAATAAGAGTAACCCCTCAACGTGTAAGGCCTCTGAGTAGTCCACGAGTTGATGGGCAATATCTCCTCGTGGCATGGCGTCGTGATTACCGAGTTTATGTTCAACTCATTTATTATGTGCTCAGGCTTGTACCACCATGCTGCAAAATTGTACACAAATTAACATTAATAATGTATTTAGAAGAAAATTTTTTTTTGGGGGGTTAAATGGTTAATACATAAGTGAAATATAAAATGACTCCAAAAGTACAATTTGACAACACAAAGTTTCTGATATTTTATGCAACCAATCACATTTGTTCCGAGTGAGAAACCGTGTTTTTGACAGAGACAACCCTTATTAACCATAGTACAATTCCACACGTCAATTATTAACCAATCAAGAGGCTTTTAAAAAGAGGTTGTGACGTAAAATAACGTTCACATACCAAAAAAATGATTTTCGACTTTTAATTAGAAAAACATTATCGTGTTAAAATTTCTCGATTAAGTGTGTCGAATTCATGCACATTCCACAAGTTATATAGCAATAAATGGGATCAGATTTTCTATTCTATTTTCACGTTTCACATAACTGGACGAATAACATGTGTCAATCACATAAATCTGACATGCAGTTACTATTTTAATATGTATCTACACAGTAATTCGTCCAAATAATAAAACATTAATGAGATCAGATTTCCTCTTCTATTTTCATGTTCCACTTAAATAACATGTGTTACTCATTTATATCCTCACAGTCAATTATGATAGGAAGTATAACAGAAAAATGGAACATCACCGTCTGACTTCTAAATTAATATCATATTACATATATTAGATGAAAAACTCGCGTACAATAATTGACATATCATCTTGTACACGGGTCATTCATCCGAACAGCAAAACAGAAAAGTGGAACAGAAAATCTGAATCCGTAAAACGTACCTTCAGCATTAGCAAGCTCAGCATCAACATGAGAAGGAAGCACCCTATTATCCTTATAATGATAGTAATTATCCGATTCCTGTGTTGTAACAACAATCCTTTTCAACCATTTGACCATCCTCCCACCGATGAACCCCGGAATTATCATCCTCACCGGAAAACCATGGTCCGGCGACAGCCTCTCCCCGTTCTGCATGTACGCCAATATAATATCCCTCGACGGATCCATCGCTATCTCCTTCCTCAAACTCGTCCCGTATTTCGACCCGCCCCCGCCGGGCAGATCCTCCGCCCCCTCGAAACAAACATTTAGCGCCCCCTTTTTTGTGCCCATGATCCCACACCGTCTCAATACAGCGCGTAGGGGCACCCCCCTCCACACGGAGGTGGAGACCCCCGCGGCCCCCCAGTTGAACCCGATGCTCTGTTTGACCATGTTCTGTTCCTTGCGCCGGTTCCCCGCGCAGACTAGCGTGACCGGGAATTCCCGGTTCGGGAACTCGGTCTCGAGTTGGTGCATGGTGAGCCGCATCGGTTTTTTTACTAGACCGGTTATCTCGACGGTCCAGTCCTCCCAGGCCGCTCTCGGGACCGGTCCGTGGTTACGGACGTAGTGGAGCGGGACCGGGGTGATGAACCCGTGGTGCATGAGCCGGGGGAGCGGGGCCTCCGCGTTGAAGGGGTGTTTACCCGTCAGCCGGACCATGGACGGGTTCCGCTCGACCCAGTTGTCGGCCGTGAACTCGTCCCTGGAATCCAGAACCGACGGTTCCAGCTCCGCGTTGCCTTTTTTAATGGCTAGCGCGTAGTTGTCGCTGTCGTCTTCGTCGTCGCTCGAGGAATAATAATAATGATCCGGTTTATTGACATTGCCGTTGTTGAGGTTGAGGGTGAAGGTTAAGTCGGCGGATTGGGGGAAATTGCAGTTCCGGACCGGGGAGCCGGACCGGTGGTGGGAAGTTGGACCGGGTTTGAAGGGGCGGACCACGCCCGGTTCGAGACGTGAGAATTGCCGGTTCTCGACGGAAGCCGCCATGTTGGACCGGTTGTGGTGGTGGTGGTTGAGGACCGGGAAGGAAAAGTCTCTTCAGACAATTTTTATTGTCTTAATTTTTATTTACTTTTTTTTTCTTCTTGTTCGAAAAGTAAGAGAGTAGGGAGGTGAGTTTATATAGAGAGGTATTTAGGGACTATTCATTTATTTATAAAAAAAATAAAAATATTGTCCAAGGCTTATGGCAACTGGGCCCACCTATTTCAGCCATTACTTTATGTCAAGTGTGACATCATAAAAAAATGAAATTTAATTTTACTATATATATATATATATATATATATTTTGGGATTTAATTACATATTGTTTGTGTTTGAAGAGGTGGGGTTGGAGGAAACAAGTTGAGCCCTTGGGGGGTTTAGGGTCAAGCTGTGTGGTTCGGGCAAACAGCTGTTGTAATTTGGCCTTGGTTTTGGTTTACAGCCACATAAAAACTAGTTGATAATACTATGGATCTTATTTGATTTTATAAGTATATGTTTTCATATTAGATCCAAAAAGGTTAAAATAAATAGAGCAAAAACTTGTGTAAGACAGACGCACGGTGCAATGGTGACACTTTTAGTGTAAAAGTGATACATTGTCTAAATACACTGGAATTAAATGCATTCGGATAATGTTCCGACAAAATATCAATTTTTACACTAAAAATATCACTTTTTACTCTAAAAGTGCAAGAGGGTAAAAAGTGATTTTGAAAGTCTTAATAGTAGCTATGGTGATTAAGGTGTAAGAGGATCAAATAGTACTTTTGAATATACCACCTAAAACAGTTGATGTTACTTTTAAATTGATATTTTGTCTTGCATATGTTTTAAAAACATTTTCTCAATATTTAGATGCATTAATGTGAGTGATGTTGCTTAAAAATGCAAATCACTTTAGGTCTCGTGGGCATTGTTTAGTAAATTAGGCTCGAGACCCATTTGAGCCTCATGGACTTGGAATAATGACTTGGGCATTGTTTAGTAAATTAGGCTCGAGACCCATTTGAGCCTCATGGACTTGGAATAATGACTTGGGCTTCATAATCAGCCGATAATATTTGGACCTAATAAATAATAATTATGGGTGTATAAATAATTAATTTGGTATTTAAACAATTAAATAAATTAACAATAGTAAAAACACGAGTTTACCCCATCAGTTAGCTATTCCAGTTTAAGATGAAATCATTTTCAATATTCTGCCAAACATGTTCTTAACAGACGGTTATTTCTAAATTTCGTCCATGTGTAGGTGCTCCTTAGCGGTATTCAAATTCAGATATATATCTGAAATTTATAAACGCCTTATCATTAGACTATTAATCGATTCACTTATTCTATTGAGTCATATGAGTGCAAAATTGGATAAGTAGTTTGAATTGACCACAAAAACAATATTGAGGGGCAGAAAGAGGTATTCAGACTTTAGAGCATTTTGGCAAAACGGGCAATAAAGTGTATGTGATTGCTGATTAGTCAGAAATCCATTTATATAAACATTTTAGATTTACATATATTATCAAATATTATATCCTTTTAATTGCAAAATAAAATATTAAAATGTCCTTCCACAACAAATAAATTTACATAGAAATTTAGCAATAATCTATGAAAAACAAGAATACTGAATTTAAAATCTTTAATTTTACATTAATCACCACATCTAAAAATTCAAATATTTTCTCACTTCAAACATTTTCAATTTTCACATTTTTATCTTCTAAATCATTTGCAACATTAATACATTAATTTAAACAGTAAGTTGAACTTAAAACATACGATCCAGACAATTCCACATATTAATTTGTAATTCATAAAATAATTAAAAGTTGTAGAACCCACTTATTCTTATAATATAACCACTTTTACATGTTACACTCATTATAAGCACGGTTCTAAAAGTGTTGGGCGGTAGGCGGGCGTAATGCTTAGGCGGGACTTGAGCAGAGATTAGTCGGAACCTAATAGGAAGAGAAACCTAGGCAGACAAGAGGAGTCCATCGTCTAGACGGGGACTAATCGGGGTCACTAATATCAATTACACCTCTAAATCTGGAATAATATAATAGATGATATTCCATTATCCTGACACGTGTACGGGATAAAATTATACAATATATTTTTCATATTTTTTGCCTGAAATAATTTCAGATTATTTTATATTTTTTCACGGAAACTTCCTGCATGGCGCCGCAGGTAATCAATAAAATCCAGCAAAAATATGCAGTAAATCTAAGTCTAGATGAAACTTCCCCAGATTGGAAAAAACTTTATACTTTTAATTGTAGTGCTTGTTAATGATGGTTGCACTTTGGACTTCCTACAATAATGTCAATAACATATGTATATATATATTAGTATCACTTACTTTTATTACAATAATGTATTAAAGTATTATTTTTGGTTTTATTAAATAATTGTCTGTTTGTTCTAGCTAGAACATACTAGATTTGTCTAATATTTTAATTTTTCATATTTTGAAATAAAAAATAAAAATAAGAATTGGGAGAAAAAGAGGCATCCACTTATTGGAGAAATTTGGGCTACGATGGTTTGATATGAAATTGAGATTTCCCGTTCCATTCTGTATTTCATTGCAGCGGATGGATGACACGTATATAAAATGATATCAAACTGTAAACATGTCTTTTATCCAGTATATGAATAATGGCGTAACCATGAAATATTATAGGGTGGACTAATACACGAAACTGGGTGGATCAGATAAAAAACTAAAAGAAAAAACATATAATTTTTAACTAAAAAAGGTTTTTTTCTTAAAAAAAATCTTTATACCTTGTAATATTATTTTTTTTTTGGGGGGGGTCCGAGGCCCAGATTGGCCCCTACCTCCGTCACTCTATATGAAATAGGGTGTAAAATAGGAAATGTGAGACATGAGATCTCTGTTAGGATTAACACTTAACACCCTGTTAATCACCTTGCTTATGTTGCCTATGTTTTGTTTGTTTTATTCCTCTGCCATATGACCGTTCATAGTGGCCTAGGATAATGGTTGTCTTGTACCTTTCTAGCACACCCTATATCTGTTATCTTGGTTGTATTCTTAATGCATAGTAGTATCATTTTTCGCGAGGATAGGATAGGTCACCATCGTCTATAAATGGAAAAGTTGCCGAGTTCATTTTATCAATGTAACAAGAATAATTACTACTATTTGAGTAATACAATTGCTCTCCTTATTACTTTGCTGCACAATGTTCAAATCCTTTCTGCTGGTGCTATATTCTCACATGGTATCAGAGCAGGTTTAGGCCTGTCTCTGATACTCCCTTTTTCTTTTTTTCTTAAGCCATAATTATTGCTATGGCAGACCCTAAAACGGTAAAACCCCTGGAACTGGACCCCAGGTCATTAACCCTCAAACGGTGCAATCTCCTATCATACAGCCTCAAAATCAAGTTGTCACAGTCAAACTCACTGATAGCAACTATTTGCTATGGAAAATGCAAATATTAACAGCTGTTAGAGGTTGTGGTCTCCTTGACTTTCTCACTGGTAAAATTCAACCTCCAGAAAAATTTCTTACTAGCATTGAAACTCAAGAAGCCAAGTCCAATCCTGAGTATGAGACATATCTTAGGCAGGACCAACTCTTGGCCTCATGGATTCTATCTACTCTCTCTGAAAGTGTTCTTGTTCTTGCTGTTGGACTTGACAGTGCATCAGAGATATGGAACTGCTTGGAAACAAATTTCTCAAGTCAGTCTAAAGCAAGACTCATGCAATACAAGTTCGGCTCAAAATCTAAAGAAAGGGTCCATGAGCATGAGAGACTATTTGAACAAAGCCAAGGCATCTTTGTGATGCATTGGCCTGCTGAAACAAGTCATGTCAAGAGGATCAAGTTTTACATGTTTTATCGGGATTGCTTAAAGTGAATACAACTGTCATTGTCACTATAACTTCTACAATAGATTTCTTCTCCATGAGTGAAGCAAGTGCTCTTTCTCATGAGCTTTGAAAGTAGATTGGATCTTGTCAGTGACATCACCACCAATACCATTGGAAAATCCTTCACTGCAAATTTTGCTCAGTCTGGTCCAAGAAGAAACTCTGGTTTTGTCACTTCTAATAGAGGCAGAGGAACACCACTTCAAAGAGGCAGAGGAAGAGCTAACTATAGAGGAAGAGGAGGAAGGTCCTATCGCAACAACAGGCCTATATGTCAAGTTTGTCATGTTCCTGGGCACACTGCTGATAGATGCTACTACAGATATGATCAGGGCTACACTTCAAACAATGCTCCAAACCAAGGATAGTCTCACAACTACAGAGGTCCAAATGACAGTTCTGGGAATAGAAACAACAATGGAGGCAACTACATTGCTTTAGTTGCAAATCAAACCCCTGAGGAAAGTATTGTTGATACCAACTGGTATCCTGATTCTGGAGCCTCCAACCATATCACCTATGATCTCTCAAATCTGAACTTGGCCTCTGAATATCAAGGAACAAACAAGCTGCACATTGGAGATGGATCAGGTTTGTTAATCTCTCATATTGGTAGCTCTATCATCTCCTCTGACACCTCTCCCTCATTTATTCTTAAAAATCTGCTTCATGTCCCCAATATCACAAAAAATCTCCTAAGTGTATCTCAGTTTGCTCGTGATAATAAGGCCTTTTTTGAATTTCATTCTGATTTTTGTTGTATTAAGGATCAAGCCACAGGAGTTGTGCTTCTCCAAGGGAAGGTTAAAGATGGATTGTACCAGTTGAGCTTAAAAGTGATAAGTCAAAAGATCAGCTGCAGTCAAGCTCCCTTTCTACCTTCCAGCAATCTCCAGTTACCTTTCTTCCAAGCACTTCTAGTATAAGTTTGTCAAATTCAATTAAAAAGCCCACTCTTGATGTTTGGCATCAAAGACTTGGTCATGCCAGTTATGATATTGTTGTCAAAGCCCTCAAGAGCTGCAATCTTGATTTTCAATATAATAAAAGTGCTTCTGTTTTGTGTACTGCATGTATGCAAGTTAAATCTCACAAACTTCCTTTCAAAGAATCCAGCACTGAATATAATAACTTATTTGATCTTATTCACACAGATTTATGGGGACCATCTCCTATTAAATCTCCCACAGACCATCTTTATTATGTCTGCTTTATTGATCACCACTCTAAATACACCTGGTTATGCTTTCTTAAATCCAAATATGAAGCTCTTAATGCCTTTATTCAATTTAAAAACATGATCTATACTCAGTTCAATAAAACTATTAAGGCTGTACAAAGTGACTGGGGTGGAGAATTCCAACCCTTGTCCAAATTCCTTCTTAATCATGGTATCCTCCACCAAATTTCTTGTCCCTACACACCACAACAAAATGGAACTGCAAAAAGAAAACATAGACATGTAGTTGAAGTTGGCTTATCACTTATGGCTCATTCTGGTGTTCCACAAAAGTATTGGCTTGATTCTTTCAGAACAGCTGTCTATCTTATCAATAGACTTCCCTCTAAAGTGTTGGCATATAAATCACCTCTTGAAGTTCTCTATAAACACAAGCCCAACTACACTCATTTGAAAATATTTGGATGTTTGTGATATCCTCACTTAAGAGACACCAACAAAAACAAACTTGAATATATAACCACACCCTCTACTTTCATTGGTTACTGCCCAGGTTATAAAGGTTACAAAGTCATTCTTCCCAGTGGCAAAACCTTCATCACTAGACCTATTGTCTTTGATGAGAATCAGTTTCCCTTCAAAGGTTCCACCTTCTCTCAAACTGACACCTCTCAGCATAACAACAACAATTTTATTAGTACCTCCCCACCTCCTATTCTAATTCCCACTTTTAACTCTAATCCCATTACCCCTCACTTGTCCCCACCATCTTCTGATCATTCACAACACTCCTCCACTCCCACTTCCTCTCCTGCTTGCCCTCTAAGCCCTGTCTCTAGTCCTCCAGCCATTCCTCTATATGTTAGACTACCAATTGAGGTTAATGAACCTGACACATCTTCAACAAATCAGCTTAATTGTCACCCTATGACCACTAGGTCCAAATCTGGGATTGTTAAGCCTAAAGCTTATCTCAGTATGACTTCCAGCACTCAAGAGCCCTGCAATGCTGCAGAGGCATTGTCTCAACCAGAGTGGAAATCAACTATGGTTGCAGAATACAATGCTCTTGTGAAAAATAGAACTTGGACCCTTGTGTCTCTTCCTCCTAACAAGAAAGTTGTAGGCTGTAAGTGGGTGTTTAGAATCAAAAGGAAGGCTGATGGAAGCTTAGTTCAATGTGTTGCTGAAATACTTTGGTTAAAGTCTCTTCTCCAGGAACTTCATATTGTTCCCAATCAACTTCCTATTGTCTGGCTTGATAACATTGGTGCTGAGTCCCTTGCTTCCAATCCTGTTCTCCACTCTCGAACCAAACACATTGAAATTGACTTGCATTTTAGTCGTGATAAAATTGCTGAGAAGGCTTTCACTGTTGGCCATGTACCCTCCATTGATCAGACTGTTGATATTCTTACCAAGCCTCTCTCTGGTCAATCCTTCGCCAGGCTTCGCAGTAGATTAACTCTTATTCCTCAGCCATGCTTGAATTGAGGGGGGCTGTTAGGATTAACACTTAACACCCTGTTAATCACCTTGCTTATGTTGCCTATGTTTTGTTTGTTTTATTCCTCTGCCATATGACCGTTCATAGTGGCTTAGGATAATGGTTGTCTTGTACCTTTCTAGTACACCCTATAGCTGTTATCTTGGTTGTATTCTTAATGCATAGTAGTGTCATTTTCTGCCAAGGATAGGATAGGTCACCATCGTCTATAAATGGCAAGCTGCCAGTTCATATTATCAATGTAACAGTAACACTACTATTTGAGTAATACAATTGCTCTCCTTATTACTTTGTTGCACAATGTTCAAATCCTCTCTGCTGCTGCTATATTCTCACAATCTCATCGGTCAATGTACTTGAATTTAAGAAATGAATATTTTTGTGTGTGTGTGTATATTTTTAACTTGAGCATCCTAATTTAAATTTTGCATAACTTTGTGAATTGGACCCGATGAATTCTTCAACCAAATTTCACTCTGAAAATATAATATGTTTTTATGCATTCTCATTTATGTGAATATTTATTGGATGATAAATTCTAAAAGTGCAAACAATATATATAAACCGGAATGTAGACAATTTTTCTTCCCACTTTTTGACATGCCAAGTTATTGGAACATATATAGTGATAGAAATATAATCAATATATTAAGTTTAAATCATGATTTGAGTTTATAAAGTATAAAGAGGGGAGAAATTTTGAACTCCTTAAGCATGGGAAGAAATTGCAAGTCATTGACTACCATTTAATAGATAAGTATAAAGAGGGGAGAAAATTCGTATGATTTATAATTAATTAATTATAAAAACCCATTCAACACCAAATAAATAAATAATACTTATATTATATTTCTAATAGTCTAATACATTATTGCTTGCTAATATATAGTTCTTCATTCCATGGAGTATCTAATACTAAATTTTCGGCTTTTACCTATTTGAATAAAGCCATTTACTTTTTCTTAGTAGACAAAGATTATGGAGGCAGACTTTTATGTTCCTTCATGTTTTTGATGAAATAGAAAAATCGGAATTTAAATTTTAAGCTTTGTTTCTCACGTTTTATGATTTTGTTTTTTAAATATTCTCGTAAGTTAATCTATTAAATTTATGTAGTGTTAATTTTATTGAATTGGTTTCTTGATATGTTGCAGCCAAATAAATGTGACAGAAGATACGTGTACACATGATTGACAAAAAACGATATTCTTTGTAATTAAATAATAAAGAGGAATTAATCTAAAAAATAAAGAGGAATTTAGACTAAAACTTCTAAGTGTTTTAGAAAAACTAAAATCAGCGGTTTAGTGATTTTTATTTTATGCTTCAAATTTATGATTTTATTCATATAAACATAAAAGTAAAACTTAAAAAAATATAAATTGAGCAACATTTTCAGTTTTATCCATCAAAATTATATGCTTTCACCCCTTCAATTTTTTTATTTTTTATGTGTTTTCAAGACCTTGCTAGCAAATACAATCATAAAAAACTATATTAAAATCCATAAGAAAAAGGGAAATGGAACTTTCTATACCAATAAAAGAATGTTATCGACTTCAAAAAAAAATGTTATCATACAGAAATTAGATCACAAACTACCAATAGAACAAAATGCAAAAGAACATATTTATTTTAGAATCAAAATGAATTTCATTCATGCGGCAGAAAAAATTTGTAATTGATTACAATATCGATTGAAAAATAGCAACAAGTCCTAGCTACAATATCTTAAACCTATACAAATATAAAACAAAACATTTAAACTTAATTACATCTAACTGATCCGTAAATACATAATTTTGCAATGGAGACACTAGACAAAACACTACTAAAGATGATCTCGCTTTTGTCATGTCTTGTCAGGTAATGGCTCATCTTATCACATATGGAACAAACGTGTATATATATATATATATATATACATACAATGGTGGACAAGGGTGGAACTAGAACTGTAATTTGAGGGGGAGCTAAAAACTTTTGGAGGGCTAAATCAATAAAAATATATATGTAGTGCCAAAATTAATATTTTAAAATAAAATATACACATAAAAAATTGAGTTTCCAAAATTTGGGGGGGGCTAAAGCCCTCCCCATAATAGAGAAGGAAACGCCCATGATGACGTAGGTAGGGGGCCAACCCGCACTCCCCCTCCTTTTTTAAAAAAATATTTACTAGGTAAAATTTTTAATTTTTTTAGTTAATATTTAAGTGTATTCTTTTAATTTTTTTATCCTACCATCCGATTTAGGTATCGAGTCCATAATTTAATTTAATTTTGCAGCACGCCATTGTATACACAATACGAAAAATGAACTTAGTTTTTGAGACAATATTGTAGTTTTGATTTCTGTTTTTTGGCAAGCGCATGATATAAATCTGAAAATAAAAGGAGAAAAAAATCAACATCCCAAAAGTTTTTTCCAACCCAAATTAAGGAGAAAAACAAAACCAAATTGACTTCCAATATTCCACGTTTAAAAGTAGACAGATTCTGGCTGGGGGCAAGTAATTAGACATGTTACAGCTGCAGAGAACTTGTGGTAATCAGACACAGATTATGTTAAATAATTAGCCAGATCCCCACTATAATTATCTATTAATGTCTCTTAACATTTTTTTAATTGATTAAGAGGTGAACATATACAGAACAAAAGCTGATTAATTAATAGTGGGGTTTAATTAGATGGGGCATTATCATTATCATGGGGAAGGTAAAAGGTCGACTCCGAATCTTCCGTTCTAATTTAATATTTCATAGTATAGATACATAAGATATTTTATTTAAATATAAATTTAGGATAATTACACAACCACCTCTCAATTTTTATCTAATTACGAAAACATCTAGTTCCCATTTAAATTAGGTGTTACAAACACCATATTGAGGTTTGCATTTACCTTGCAATGTATTTTGTAAAATAAAAACAAATGTCAATTGAGTATTTGCAATTTTGAAAAATGACTGAATTTTTCACAACTAGGGTAAATCACAGGAGTAGTTTTTTTGTAATGATCCCTATAACTTTAACATGAATTACATGATCATTACATGTATAGTTGAAGTATGAGATGTAAAGACTGTTCGACCAAAATGAGTTAAAAGATGCGTCCTAAAAAGCGTCAGACAAATAGTAGACTGAGGCCGAACATAGTATTATTCAATTAAGCTTATTCGAGTTTTTTTCAAGCTTCAAAAGTTATATTTGAGTTTGGTTTGATTATTAATCAAATCGAGCTTGAACAAACTTCAGTCGAGCCGAAAACTAATTGAGCTCGAGTAGCTAGATATTTTCATATATATTATGATATGTTTTCACTAATCCAGTTGAGCTCGAATTGAACTTTTTATTATTTTATTGAACAAATATTTGTGTTCCATAATAACAATCAATCTCAAATCGAGTATCGAGTAATTTTGTTCGATTTTTACCCCTAATTGAAGCCTAGCGTCTGAGCGGGGTACATATATGATTAAACGGAGCCTAATAAAAAGGGAACTGAACGGAGATGTTTAAAACAGTGGTAAAAAACAGTTTGTTTGAGTTTACTTTTAGAAGAATAAATAAATTTGTTTGTAAAAAATGGAAGGTGTAAGTAAGAATGTAAAGGGGGCAACATATGTATTGGTGCAATGTGTGAAGTGGCGCATGGGAATTCCAACAGCCAAATGATTCAAAAACATGGGGCGGGGGTAGGGTTATATATTGTTTGTGTGAAAGTACATAATAAAAAAGCAGCCACATGAAAATATTGGTTGTATGTAATGGGGGTAAACCAAAAAATAGCAAAAATAGAAAGGGTCAGAAATCATAACTGGGGGCGGCTAATTGAAGCCGAGGGTTAAGAAGAGACAATGGCCTTTAGGTGAATCATGGAGTCACCTTGATTTCTGGTCACCATTCCTCCTATATCTTTTCATTTTTTTTTTAAAAAAAAAATTTGTCCATCTTTCTTTTTAGACTATATATTTATATAATATATAAATTAGAGGTACATATATGTGTATAATTGTATAGTGTGTTCAATCACGAGACGTCATTGTAACAAATCTCGAATTTAGGAATAATTTGTTTGCCTTTAAAATTCGCATTTTTTCGGGTATAAATTAGTCTTCATAAAATAATATTATCTATGTATAAAGTATAGTGTGTTCAATCACGAGATGTCATAGTAACAAATCTCGAATTCAGGAATAATTCGTTCGTTTGTCCTTAATATTCGTGTTTTCGGATATTATTGTTCATGAAATAGTATTATCTGGTAAAAGTATATATTTACGTTGAAAAAATAGAAAAATAAATTAATATAGTGTTAGTCTATTAAAAGGTTGAACAAAAAAGTTCGAGAGATTTTGTCGTATTGTTATCTATCAACGATATGTACGAGATTTTATTAGTTTCGTATCAAATTATCGAGTTTTATTCGGGGTATTAAAAATTTGGAGAAATTTTGTTATTGTGACGATATCAATACATTAAACGTGTTACCTTGTTTATACAATGGCGACTTTAATGTTTTTACGATAATTTCATAATTTGACATGAATATCGAATATTACTGAGATATGTTTGAATATATATACATTTGTTGGGATTTTTCTGGAAACCAAATTAAGATGAGCTTGAGACATGGACTTTCCTTCTTTAGAATAATATGTGATAAGATTTCTCTATCGAGAGTAATGGTTGTTAGACTATAACGTATGAATATGCATCACATATACGTATCGTTGTTTGTTCTCCGTTATAAAAAAAAAATTAAAAAAAAAATACAACTAATTTTGATGTATAAAACACTAGGTCAACCTAATTTCATTTTTTCAATAAGTTGAGTAGTAGTTGGAGGAGAGATGATAAATTTCAACGAAAATGAAAGATATAGAGTTCGAATCCTGATCAATATCCTCATAAAGAGTAAGCAATACCACGCGAACTAAAAGCTTGTGGTGGTCGACCTAGTTTAAGAAGGCAACAAATTATCTTCTTCCCCTCAAATAGTAGTCAAGGACAAATTGTTTGTCAATTTGTGAAAGTGAATGGTATCCATAGAAATATAGAGGGAGGAAACTTCATATTTCTTTTCTTTCTGTCAACATGATTGAAACAATTTAGTATCTTTTCTCCTTACATTTTGTTGATGTGACACATTTTTTTTTTCAATTCACAAGTGTGGAAAATATTTTTAAGTTTAGATTTTCTTGAAAAAGAAATCAGAAAAAAATTGGCTGGAAGATATTTGCACTTTCATGTGGCTTTTGTCCCTTTATATATTTATCTATCTAAACAACTAAGAAAAGAACACAAAGCCACTATTTTGCATTAGCTTCTGTGGCACCAAGCCCTTGGCTTAAATGACCCTTTTGTTCATTGGCCATCCCTTTCCTACTCCCCACGTGTGAAGAATTAATTAAATATTTCTTGTTTTAATTGAGAATTAGTGAAACTAAATCAAGGATAAGTAGTTAACACGAGTTTGTAGCTCAAGGGTATCGATCACCCTTTGTAAGGGTATTGACTAGGGTTCAAACCCTACTTCTTTAAATTTTTTCGAAATTTTATCCACTCCCCTCCAACCACTATATTAAAAAAAAATATCAAGAATAAGTAGTTTACTTAGTCTGATTCTCCAGTCAATATATATAATACATATAGTAATTAGGTTAAAAAAAATTAAAGTGTGTTCAAGTTTTTCCAATTTTTTTTCTTCTTTAATTTAGTTAATAAGTATTTCTCTATATTCATGTATAAGCAAAGGGAATAAATATATTTAAACCCCACCCCCACCCCCAAAAAAAATTGAGAAAAAATTCTCAGTAATTTTCTTGAAAAATAGGTTTGCCCAACCCCTCCATCTCAAAGCACGCATCCGCCACAGACAACAATTACATATCTTTTTCATATAATCGTAGTTGAGGGCGAGCTTTGGAGCAACGGTGAAGTTTCTAGCAAGTCACGAATTTGGGTCGTGAAAACAACCTCTAGCACAAATGCAGAGGAAGAATGCGTAGAAATAGACTCAATAGTGGTCTGACCTCTCCATGGACCCCACGCATAGCGGGATCTTTGTGCATCGGGTTTGCCCATGCCATATGATTGTAGACTTGTAGTAAAAGTTTACTTATTAAATGCATCTTCAAGCTCCTACAATATTCTGTATTTCTTTCAATATCCTTACTTTTAAACAAAATATTATGGCATTCCAAGTGAATTGATGATCCCTTCAAAAGAAATTGAAAGAAACCCCAAAAAGGTGCATGCAATTAAGGACCCCTCAAAAAGAAAAATAGAAAAAAAGGGGGAATTTGATGGGGAAAAAACATCAATATTCCATCAAAGATTCAACAAGGGATTTTATTCTACCAACCAAATGAATATGTTGATGTTTGGATCAACTTAGGAATCAATTCACATGTTTTCCACCTCATCATATCAACAAAGATTTTGATGTATTGTCTTTTAGATTGATCAACAATCTTTGTTCTTCACATTGATCATCTCAAATCAAAAGCAAGTTCAAAGTATCAAAAAAAAAAAAAGGTTGGAATCAATGGTCTCAAATGTTTCACTTGGAATAATTGACCAGATACTCCAATAAAGTTATATCATAGTCTATTTATTATAGCTTAGCTATGCAACTGACTTTGCTTTCTGGACACTTTGTGAAATTTAATGTGAGAATCATTAAACCCACCAAAAAGTGGAGATACAATGATGGTGTTTCAATTGATTTTTTTCTTATTTATTTAAGGGATGGCACATGATTTTTGTAGTATTAATTAAATTTAATTGTTATTGATTTGTACCCACTTATAGTCTCAATTGGATCAATGCAGGTACATAGCCAATTAAGAGTGTTACTAATACATTGCATCTGATAGTTTTAATTTTTGTTCATGCATTTTATGGAATTAAATTTGAGGACGTTGAAAGGAGAAATACAGTTAGGGAGGAAAAATTTCTCCTCCATTCTCTCTCACACTTTGATGAGGGGAAAATCCCGAAAGCGAAACCCCCAATATGTACCAGATGTCATGTCCCTTGGTTAGACGGGTTGTAATTTGAGGGATATGCATGAGTGGCAACCCTGCAAGGGAGAGGACCAATGGGCCACGAACCCAGCAATAACCCTTGTAATATTTTAGCAAAGAATCGTCACCACACGGGTTCGAACCCGCGAGTGTTTCCACCTCAATCACCTCACCGCTTACCAACTCGGTTGTGCCCCTAGGGTCATCTCCCACACTTACATAAACATAGAATAGATATCTAGGTATATTTGATCTCCCTCGAATTGAACCCTAACGAATGATATTCAGTATGAGTTCCTACCAAGTCCTTCACCAGTCAACAGATCCCACCAAAATATTGACCAGTCTGAGTACATCCCGCGGTTTACCTTGGTGGCAGCGATAAAAGGTCGAAACAATTGTTCTCAAGCATTGTCAGGCGTTAGGGGTGGCAAATTGGGCGGGCCGTGCCGTTATCGGGCCGACCCGATAAAAGCACGACCCGATAAGCACTAACCCAAATACGGCCCGATAAGCTTAACGGGACGAAAATGGTAACCCGAACACGACACGATAAAAACCTGATAACCCAGACACGGCCCGTTAAGCCCGATAATCAAGTTTATTTATATTTTTTAATTAATTATTATTAATTTTTGGCTCATTTTGATAATTTAGAGCATTTAACTCGTTAAGCCATTTACTAATATAGTATAATATTATTTTTTTTCTTCAAATATTTATCGCATATAAAGCCCCTAAGGAAGTTAAAATGAGAAAAAAATTGTGTAAGAAAATTATTATTTGTGTTATCGGGTTTAACGGGCTTATCGGGTTGGCCCGATATGGACCCGATTTGTTATCGTTCTTATCGGGTTGGCTCGATAACGACTCGAACCCGATAACACTTGGCCCAAACCCTATAATTTCGTGTCGTGTTCGTGTCGTGCTATCGTGTCGTGCCTCAAATTGTCACCCCTATCAGTCGTAAGACTGAAACTTGAATTAAAAAAAAAAAAAAAAAGAGTACCATATCTAAGGACCAAATACATAGAGGCTTAGAGGGGAAAAAGGTTTTAAAATTCATTAATAAGCCTCTTTAATAGCTTTATTAAATCTCTATATAAAGTCATATAGGCTATTAAATTTCTCTCTCTGGACCACTTAAGAAATATAGTGAAGACGAGGAAAGGTCGGTAATAGCCAGTAAAGAAGTCAGGCACCAACTTTTAGCTGAAAACCCCATAGATATTTAAATAAGATGAGAAAATATATAAAAGTTAGCTTTTAACAAAAATCTCACATAGTTACACATATTTATATAAGCTATACCCTCTTTTTGCCCCCCAAAAAATATTTTTCTAAATATATATATTTAACTTGGATAAATTTACAAACATAAAATATTTACATTAATTGATCCATGATTATGCAATTTCCTATTTTTCTACATTTATTCTTTTTTTTGGATGAAATTTTCTACATTTATTCTGATGCACTGGAGAAAGGAGAAAAAAATCACTAGACTGTGACTGGATCTCATAAATAGATTAAAGCCTAAAAGAGTGATCCGAGAAGACTGGCAAAAAAAGAAAATCAAAATGAGACACATGTCATAATTACAAGAGATTGTACTCATTTGGTTAGCATCTCTCCGAGAAGACGGAAACAACAGATTATTACAGGGCAGATAAAAAAGATCTCAATGGGCCTACTCAAAATTTTGTTGGGCCTATGAAAGAAAGGCTGGGTATGAAAGATCGTAAACAGATTTGAGTTCACGTTCTTATTGTGGCCAATAAAGTTGACTTCATCCATAGGGCAGTAGCCCACTAGTGGTAAATATATATAAAGCCCACATCTGCACGCTCATAATTAGCTTTTGAGATTTTGAGGGAATTTAAAATAAATAGAAAAAGAAAGAAGAAGAATGGATGTTGAGTTTTTTGTTGCTTTGTCCATATATTAATAAGGGATAATTACAAAAACTGCCCTTGAAATTTGGGTTAGCTACCAAAAAAAAAAAAAAGATATTTGGAAAAAAAAATTGAGATTTGATTCTGTGTGCAATGTATGGAGATAATTTCAATATTTTTACAAATATAAGGAGAGTGTTTAAAATATTTTTGCTTCCGAAAGGTAAAATGTAATACATAATCAAATCTCAAGGGATTTTTTGTAATTTTTTCAAAAACTTGTGGGTTTTTTTGTAATTAACCAAAGCCTCAGGATTAATTTTTATAATTATCCCTATAAATAGTAAGAACCATCCACATAATAATGGATAAATCTCAATTTGCCCCCATATACTCTCGTTGAACACGACTTTACCCCTTTATACTTTCAAGTATATCATTTTACCCCCTTATGCTTTTAGGATATTATTTTATACTCAAAACAATTACCATTTTATCCTTACGTATTAGTTTTATTAAAAAAAAACAAAAGCATTTTAAAAGCATTTAATATCAATAAACTTATATTTATTTTCTAAAATTAAATTTCACAACTTGATTAATTAACACTCTATATTAAATATACTATATTTTACGTGTAGTTGCTAATTATTTAGTTTTAATATAGTCTCTATTAAATTAATATATAACAGGATATTTCTATTAGCAGACATATTTATAATTTTAATTTATTATTAGTCACATACTTTATATGATATATAATACAGTTTTATTAAAGATGTGAAATATTATTAGTAAATTTTCATCTATTGATTGACTAATCACAATTTAATAAAAACCATGTTAAATAGAGTGGTTAATTTTTTTAATAGAAAATATTATTTTACAATTTAGTACATAATTCTTGATTTATTAAGAAAAAAGGTATGAATATATTTGTTTATAGAAAATGGCATACAATATAGTTATTTAATAGGAACTGTATTAATTTTAAAAAATAGAAAATAAGTTTTCCAAAATAAAACTTATATGTATTTAATGTCATTGTTAATATAAAATAACAGTAGTGACAATTAGGTCATTTGATAAAGGAATAAGAGGATTAGATGACATTCTAATTGTATAAGTAGTAAAGTGATGCAAATTGATAGAAGTACAAGGAGGTAAAGTATACAATTGAAAGTACAAAAGGGTAAATTGATAAGTAAGCCGCAAGTCTTTTGTGAGACGGTGTGATTCCGTAAAACCATGAGATGGTGATACTTTTAATGTAACAAATGATACTTTAGTGTAAAAAGTAATATTTTGTCTAAATACACTAATTTAAGTGTATTTTGATAGGTATCACTTTTTACACTAAAAATCTCACCGTCTCACCGACTTTTACCGTCTCATATAAGTGTTTTTTTCGAGTTCACTGAGATAAAGTGAGATTTCTCCTATAATAATGGATCAACTGTCAACGAAACTACTCATTCCTAGACCTAAATATCACAATTCAAAAAACTAGAACAATCTGCACAAAACAAGCTTATGCCCTCATTCACTCTGTACAAATGCTAGAAAAACCAGCAATCAACTGATAAGAAATTTTCGAAGTACACAAATACTTCATAACAATTCATTCAAAATATAAACAGTCCTAAATCCCCATGTACGTACCTACACTGCAGCACGCAGGGGCATAGACAAGGGGTGCCTCCCCGCCTCCCTGCACCCCAATTTTTTTTTGTCCCGTTTTTTCTATGGAAAAAAAATTATATATATATTTTTAAGGGTAAAAAATAGTTGAGCTAGGGGGAAAACAATTTGGGCTAGGAATTACCATCCGGTCTAGCTACGCCCCTGGCAGGATCGCCTCTAAGCCGTCCAGTCCTCCTCGCAACAAGCAATCCTACACGAAGACGATTATCTCCGATGCGACTCGATGCAACTGCAGATCGAGCTTGAAGCCCATCAAAACGTTCATAATCTAGAGAGCCATAATCCCCCTCAAACCTACCACCGGAAACGCCACGGAAGTTCCCCTACCGCGTAATCGCCAATTACAATAGCCCCCGGCATAGTAGACCTAACCGTGCTAAACGCGTCGCTAAGACCGCTCTCATCCTCGAGCTTTTTCCATTCCTCCGCACGCAAAGGATCCACATCGCGGGGACATGCTAGGGGGTGCTCCGATTTAACGTGTTTCCTAAGCTCTCTGAAGTTTCCAACGAACGAGCAGTTATCCTGCAAGCACGTTCGTTTCTTGGCGTTAAGGTATCTACGTGCCGGTTCGACCACGGTCCAACCCTTTACCTGACCCCGACAAAGCGGACACAGAAGAAGCTCGGATATTTTGCTCTGTTTTAGTGTAACATTGGTGCAGGCATTCCTGTACTGTTCGAGACAATTAGAGTACCGGTGGCTTGTCGCGCACATGTAAGGACGACAACCCTTTTCGTACGAGGAACAAAGCAAGAGGACGGTGTTGTGAGGAAACTCCATGCATACCGAGCATAATGCGTTATCCCACTCGTTCTTTTCGGGTGGTTCGACTCGTTTCTCGTGGCGGGCGTCTCCGAAAACCTTCATACACCTAGATGGTAACTTAGGTAGGGTAACAACCCCTTGGTTTTTGGGATCAGATTTTTGATTCAGCTTCTTGGATTTGGCCATTAACAATACAACCCTTTGGTAAAAGAACAACCACACAAGAAAAAGATAAGTATATAAACAACATGAAACAAAATGGAAGCAAAATGAATCAGTTAAGGGGATGTTTGTAAAACTATATGCTAGACATACATTACCCTCCAAGAGATTTCACATAATAAAAGAAATTGAATCTGCATACATTCTAAATCCTATGAAGCACTGATATTGGTACAGGATATGTGTACGATACGACACGGGTACGAGAATACGACATGTTTTGAAATTTTAAGGATACGTATATGATATATATATATATATACATATATACTTTTATATTATTGAAAATACAGACGCGTTAAGTATAAATAAAAAAAAAATAATGTTACAAATATAAAAAACTAAAATTTTATAAGTACTCAAATTTGAAATGTGAACACAAAAATGCTGAAAATGTGAGCAATAGAGTAAAATCAATAAATTCTATATCTTTCCATAAGTAGATATATCCATGGAGTATCCATGAAGTATCAGATAAAGTATCGTATCGAATACGTATTCGGTACCACTAGAAGAAAATTTCAGTTTACTGATAGAATTACCGACAAAAATAATTTTGTCTTTACAATTACCTACAGAATACCTACAAAATAAAAAATATCATTTTCCCTCAAAATTATACCGACAAATTACCGACAATTTTTCAATTACCGATAGATTTTTTGTAGGTGTTTACCAACAGTTTTAGATTTTGTAAGTTAATATTTTACCTGCACTTTATAATTTTCTTATTACTTATCTACATATTTTTTTTTAGGTAAACATGTTTTTTTCTTGTAGTGTACGGATGCGTCATCCTTGCAGAAGTATCCATGCTTCCCAGTCTAAACCCAAATAACAGTACTCAACATATAACTAGAATCATAGATCAACACATTAAATTTTTTTTTTAAAAAAAAAACCTTTACAATATCTGGGCATACCTAAAATCCTTGTATAAACCCATGAAACCGCGAACAACAGAGGAAAAAGAAAATATCGAGAAACCCAAAAAGGGCTCTCCGTTTCAATTTCATTACGCACATCACATAAAATTTTAAAAAAAAAATTGCAAG
Organism: Rehmannia glutinosa; assembly: GCA_016081115.2. Taxonomy (NCBI): domain Eukaryota; kingdom Viridiplantae; phylum Streptophyta; class Magnoliopsida; order Lamiales; family Orobanchaceae; genus Rehmannia; species Rehmannia glutinosa. The sequence goes on from JABTTQ020001266.1 coordinate 173,096, forward strand.
AGATTGAAACGCCAAGTTACCTGGAAGTGAAGAAATAAAAAGAATCAATATGGATGCGCCCGTCTGGTGAAAAACGAGATGAGGGTTTTATTTATTTATGCTAATAAATAATTGTTATAGTAACTGGGGTATTGGAGCCGGCAATCCAGCCCGGCCGACGGTTTGAATTGGGCCTTAATTTTTTAAAGGGAAAAAGAAATTTTACCTCCCAAACTAGGCTTTCATTACACATTACCATCCAAACTTTGAAAAGTTGCACTTTGTCATCCCAACTTTGTAAAATTTTACACTTTACTTAAAAATTATTGATTTACCCCTATGGACATTAAAGGTTGTTGTAGTTTGATCTCCAAACATTAAAGATTGTTGTAATTTACTACTTAAGCTATAAATTTTATGGTATTTTCTTAATATACTCCCCAAGGTCTTGCGATCCTCGAAAATGGTATCAGAGCTTATGTTTATTAAGAACTTTTAGTTAAATTTATTATAATTATGTAATTAACAATTGGTGATGAGAAATTACTCCGAGATTATGGATCCGGACCGATGTCCGAGATGTACCCCTTACAGGACATATCGTCAAATATTGACGATGTATGCACAAGAACACCTTGCCAGGTTTCATATTGGGAATACCAATATGAAGAAAAAAAACGGCGAGCCGACGGGAAACCTTAAGACAATGTAAAAAGCGAAAGCGAGAATATTATAGGCGATTACGGATGCTTAACTGACCCTATATGTTCACTTGATGAACATTCAAGAAACAGTTCATGAAAATTCCCATCGAACAATGATTCCGATGGTGTACACGAAGTGGAACGAGGTACTTCCAGATAAATCTAAGATTTCCGAAGATCTTAGAGAAATCCGAAGACTGATGCAATTATGGCAACCGCCATATTCATCTACCAAGACAAGTTCATCAGATCCGAGAACAGGATGAGAGCGATGGTGAAATATCGAAGGAAACTCTTGAACTCCTTCATGATATTCGTAAACGAGTCAAGAACACGGAGGGCAGAGGCCAAGTTCATCAGGAGGAAGGAAACATATTGATTTTGGGGATGAGTACCTATTTACACCAAAAGGGGAAACCAAAAGTCATACGAAAAATGACGGATGAGGAGAAGCTCATTGCTCTAATCAAAGGAAAATCCATCAAAAATTAAAAAAGATGGATATTGAAAAGATGAATCTTAAAGATCTACATGACTGGCATAATCCTTCGCAGGATTAGGTATTGTAGATTTAAAGATGAACGCAGAGTGAGAATCGGCTTTGGTTACATATGACCACAAGGTAGACCAATTCTACCACCACCGCCACCGAAGAAATCCTAACGTCGAAGAAAGTACATGTTCGCATCATGGAACTCGGGGAGAGGATGCCACACGCCGGGATTTCACGACGGAAGTGATCCACTTTCGGGGACGGAGGTCGAAACCTCTTGCGGGAACCAGGACAACCTTTCGGAAGGCGAATGTTTATCAGGACGCCTTATGGAAGATTGCACCTCGACCAATACATCCGTATGGGTTGATGTTAAATCTGGACATCCCGATTTTAAAAGCGAAGAGAAGTTCTCATTGATGAATGGGCTTGGCTATGAGAATTTCGGAGGAACCCTCGATCTTACAAAGGATTCATTCATTTTACTCCTTGAAATGAGTCTTGAAGGATCGGTGAAGATTATGCGGGATATGACCGATGCGCATCACGAAAAGTTCGGTCACATCGGGGGAATCACTTAAAGGAATTGTCGATGGTATGGCAAAACTATTCAAAATTCAATTCATCGGCACGGGTTATTTCGAGGATTAGAGGATGAAAAAAGAAAGAAATATAAACAAGCCCTCTATAGCCTGAAGTTAGTGGATATTTGTCATATTGACGAATATATCAAGTTGTTCACCGAATACGGTGGAAATCAAGATTGAGGAGAAAGAAGCGACACAACTATTCTTTGCAAGATTTGAGTCCCCGGAGAGAAATGTTTATCGGGGAATACAAGGGTGGAGCCAAGTAGAAATTGTGGCGAGAAAAATGTCTTTCCTAAAGGCAAGTTATCCGAATGGTGCTATCAAGCGCTGACTCTGCACAGAATTACAAGAGATTAAGAGGAATTAACAAAGCGGTTCCTCTATGTTGTGTGGATATTGATATCCCAGCGATTGTGGGAGGTCAACCAAGCGACGCGACAAGAAGAAGGAGAGAAGCCATCCATACCGCCGAGGAAGCAACAACAAAAAAGTAGGTCTTCATGGAGACCTAGAAGGTTTTGGTCAAAACAAAAGCCCGAAGCTACAAAATGGGACAAAGACCAAAGCACCAAGCGGGGAGTAGAGCCTTATCATCGGGTTCTAATCAAGCAAGTACAGAGAATCCAGGAAGAAGAACTTTCGGGCGTGCTCACACGAGCAAATGAAAGTTTCAAAAGATCTGTAATTCTTTGGACATGCGAGCAAGAGGACATATCACCGATTGTCGAGAAAACCGTAAACGAGGAGTCGGTTCGAGGCTACATCGAAATCGAAGAAGATGTTTATTATCAAGATCTTATACAAGTGTATCAATTTGAGGATATTCCCTCGGATGAAAGCATTTATGAAGAAGAAATCTATTCGGACGATGGAAGTGACTCCAACTCGAGAATCGGAGTGAAGAAGAAATTCTTCAGCGAGGATTTAGTTAGAGAGGATATGTCGGGATTCCTCTCTCACACTGATTTCTCATAAGACTCTTATGAGAATCATGAAGGAAGATCCAAAGCTTCAAGTCTACATGATGGATTTACGATCGGAGCTATGGAAAAAGCATTGGATAAAATTGGGTTTAAGAATGAGAAAACACCAAATTATCCACAGGATAACAACCGGAGAATTTGCTATTCCGATGGAGTTTACCGGGAACCTGATCGAGATGCAGTTGGTCCCTATTAGAGAAATACAAGAGATCAAAAGCAAAGTTAAAAGAGAAGTTGCAAATACACTCTCATGGATTCATATCGGAGCCATAAGAGTAATTATTAAAGCAACATTCAAAGAAGGAATAGATTCGCCTCTTAATCTTCTTTTGTCTTTGACAAGCGAATCTCACATCTCAAGGATTCATGCCTTGGAGCGGTTACAAGAAATTTGTATGCAGGGAAATTGGCATTTAATGTCTATCCTAGAATTGCATACAATTTGGGAGATCGAGATTTCAGTAGAGTCCTAACCCTTCATCAAGATTTCAAAAGAGTCGATTTGATGAAAGAAGGAAAGGCCTTACTCGATCACATACAAGATTTCCTATGCTCTCTCGAATACCCATCATTCCGAAGTATTCTTGAGAAAGGAATTTATTGAAGTCCCAAGAATCTTTGAGGACTTTGCCAGGGTGGTGTTACCAGAAATCATTGAATCTCCAACTATTAAGGAGATTGATATGATAATTCAAGATCAACCGAGTCTTCAACAAAAGTCGGAGTCTCGAGTTGAGCACAGAAGGATGTCTTTCAAAGCAAAACGAGAATGGTGAGTAGCGGCCGTTGGGAAGAAAAGGAGACCAAGTACGATTGATGCATCCCGATGTTTTTAAAAAAGCGGGGAGAGTGAAATGTCGAAGGATGGCGAGAGGTTGAAGTAATATTCGACATCACGCAAAAGGATAACATTTTTCCTTGTGATGTTCTATATTATCTCCAACAACCAATCGTTGGAAGGTATCAAAAAGCCCTGAAGATAGGAGAAATTAAGCTTACTATCACGGGAGTTGCGGGAAAGATCCCAGAACAATTAATCTTGGGAATTGAATTTCTTGATGAGCATAAGCCTTGGGAAAGATTACAAGATGGAATGGAGTTCACAGTGGCTAATAAAAGATACTGAGAATCAGGATGACCACTAGTCCATTCTCCATATACATTTCTATTGGAATGTTATATCGAATCTGGCGAGTATTTCGCCGCCTATATTGATTCAGTCGGAATATATCTTTGCAAAGCGGATGTTTTTCCTAAAGAAATTGGAGGAGATTTACCAGCTATTGCGGGGAAGAGATTTCTCTAAAAGAATTTTTATCCTTAACGGGGAATTAAACAAGCGAGTAAATAATGATCGGAGGCGCGGGCGTGCCCGTGGTACAAAGTAAAGACGCCACCAATCTATTTCCATGATACAGTGCGAGATATTTTGCTAGGAAACAATTTCCTACAAACATTCAAGTGATTCACACAAGAGAGCGAGGCGAGGAGAAGACTTATTTTCACAACCTTATGTGATCATAAGATTATTGTCGAGATGCGGGAAGCATTTTACGAGAAAAATGCCTATTCTTTTTCGCGCAAAGCGTGGTGATGAAGCCAAACCGCAATCCAAAAATGGCGGATCGAAGGAAATTTGGTGAAGCTTTATTATCTTATAGACAATTTGGTTCCATCCGAGAAGGATCGGAAGATATGGGATAATAACTTGTATTCATTAGTACAAGGAGAAGAACGAGTCACTCCAGGAAGCCCGTTGCGGAATTATGGATGAGTCTAATGGAGAATCCACGAGTGATGTAACCATAGAGGAACAAATATCACTCGAGGATATCAAGAAGAAGATCAAAGGATTACAATGAAGATCATTTGGCTTGGTGGGATAAAAAACGAGCTTAAAGCTTCCTTAAAGGTTAAACCTGGAAAGGAGTACGAGTTCGTAAGATTCAAACCAATCCTTATGAACCGGGAAGATCGTGAGGATATGTAAAAGATACTTAAGGAACATCTTGACCTTAAGTTAATTTCACCGGGGAGTTTCTCCATAAAAGAGTCCAAGATTCTAAGTCGAAACCATGGAGAAATCAAAAGAGGAAAGCAAGACTTGTTATTAATTACAAAGGGATTAATAACATTTTGGAATTCGGACGGATACTATATCCAGCAAGAGAGAACATCCGGTTAATCGTATCAAAGGTGCCAAGATATTCTCAAAGTTCGATTGCAAGTCTGGATTTTGCAGTTAAGATGGATGAAGAAAGCAAAGAAGTTCACACTTTCTCTACACCACAAGGACACTATATTTGGAATGTGATGCCGATGGGATTGGCCAATGCACCCCGGATATACCCAAGAAAGATGGATAATCTATTCAAAGATTATTTCAGTTTCATGTTCGTATACATCGATGATATTCTTATCGCCTCAAAGAACATGAAGGAGCATCTCAAGCATTTGGAAATATTCTCAGATGTTTGTCACAAGGAAGGATTAGTGCTTTCAGAAAAGAAGGCAGTGATTGCAACAAGACAGATTGAATTCCTAGGAATTGAGATCGACGAATCTGGAATAATCCTACAAAGTCATATTGTTGAAAAGATACAGGGATTTCCAGATACATTGAAAGACAAGAAGCAGCTTCAGAGTTTTCTTGGAGTTGTCAATTTTGTTGGAATGTTCATAAACAATCTAGCACATTACAGGAAGGTGTTTAGCCCATTGCTTAAAAAGGATTCAGTATTCAAATGGGAGAATGAACATCGAAGAATCAAGCAACTTAAGGAAGTTTGCAAAAATCTTCCGAAACTTGCAATTCCACAAGATGAAGATGAACCGGTTCTTTATACGATGCGGTGATTATTGGTGGCGGTACTTACAAAAGCTACACCAAATGGAGAAGTGTCATGCAGAATCTTGCATTGGTTTATTCACACCTGTGAATCGACTTGGTGGCATATCAACGAGAAAGAATTCTTTGCGATCGAAAGGCTTTTAAAAAATGACCTTTATTTTTTGGCTAAAAAAGTTTATCTTAAAGATTGATAATTCAAGTGTTAAAGCTTTTTCGAAAAACAAAATTGAATCAAAACCGAGAAAAAGCTAGAATACTTAGATGGCGGTGAATGCCAATATTATGATTATGATATTGTCATTATAAAATCTCATGAAAATATTCTTGCAGATTTTCTAACAAGAGATGGAGGGAATTGAAGTTGATTCCATCCTCACTGCATCAAGACATCTTGGAGACCAGTTGGAAATGCTACTCCGAGAATTTGATACCCTGGTCATCAATCCGATTTGGTAGGGAAATTACAAAGGAATGATCGGGACAAAGTAACCGATCGTATACGAGCATGTGTCCGGTCTCACTCTCGATTGAGAACGGCATTTCAAGCGGCCACTCCTCCGGCCGCTAATAAGCAAACAGAGCGTTTAGAGCACGGGGCTCCCCAACTTGTAGCAGAGGATTCCAGACTTAGCACAAGTCCTAAGTCGGTAGTAGAAATGTTGGCCCAAGGAAAAACCGATACTCGAGTCAAATCCCGAGTTATCACATCAACCCAACACGTCCGGGGTAAAGGGCGAAGAGATCAATCTTGGGCCTATGATGGGCACTTCTAAGGTTGATACTAACGAGATTAAAGTTTCTTCTGGCGGGGAATACCAGGCAAATTGGGAGAAACTAATTACAGGCATGGGATATCTCAGGAAAAAACAAAAATTGATGTTTTGGAAAATATCCATGGTTTGGATGCTACCAAATTCAGCCCTCAAGAAGTGAAGAGGTGGTACGAGTTTGGGGCTTTGGCCTCGATCCGCCATACTACTTCACCAGGATTAGAAAATCACAAAATTAAAGTGGATCCGAGAAAAGTCACATTTACAGTCTTTGGTCCAACTCCAACAATGACAACCTAAGACGAGGGGATACATTGAGTCAGTATTTCATAAGTGCGGACAGAGCCCGTCGGAAAAGGTGGACATGAAGCCTTCCATTACATTAGCTTGAAGGCGGATGAAAGAGCTTCGTAAATATCAAGGAAGCAAGTTCGGAAGAAGACAATTGGCCATGACCTTCATCAAGATCGATCACTACAAGAAGGGCATGGGGATTGTGGGTCATCTCACGAGAGATGGACAAAGTTAAGTTTTCAAGTTCTACTGCGAGAATTCGGTAAACGGGTCATTCTGTTGAATACCATGACAGAAAACTACAAGGTTCGCAGAAGATGTGTTCGAAAAGAAAAGAAATCTTCTATGGGAAAATAAGCTGCCGGGGAGTAAAGAAACTCGCCAGAAATATTGTAACATGGCTCATATAGACCATTGGGAACTTCGGGTCTGTCCCGAATGTCAAAACCAGAAGGAACCGAAATTTGGCAAAGGATTTCGGCCAAAAGTCGATCGGAGAAGACCCGACGACGGAGAATTAAAGTCACAGAAGTATCTAAAGTTTCGGGGACCACCAAAAAAGTAGATTCCCCAACAAAGCTAGTGGAGACATGTGACTCCAGATAGGTAACAACCCACTCAACAAAAAGACAGAAAGTGGGTCCATAAAAGATGTCGTCCAAAGTATTACAAGATAAAGGAAGAGTCAGCAGGATTTGAAAGTTTGTATAAAGAACTTCGGATACCAGACAAGATGGGGCCAATCCATGTGAAGAAAGGGAAAGGCCAACTAATTGCTGCAAGTGGAAGCAAGCAATAATTCAAGAGTTTGATGTAAGCAGTGGACGTCTTACATTCCAACAAGAATCAAGTCCGAAATTGAAACCGGACTTACATCTATTTAAACAGAAGTTTGAAGGAGTCGAGGACATCGAACATTTCCCTTAGTCTTGAATAATAAACTTTCTTTGTAAACATAAGTTGTGAGTTTAGAATTTCTAGAGTGTTTTCAATTTTAGTTTTTAATGTACAAGAGTGTGATAGCCTTTAAGAGAGGCTAAACAGGTTTTCTCCTCCCAAAAGGAGATTATAGATGTAATAAATTTTTCTTTAAGTTCTTAATAAAATAAAGGTTTTTTATTCAACTTGTGTTCAGAGTGTACTATTGATATATCCCTTTGAAGAATTACTTATACGCCTGGAGTAGGAAACGAACCAAGGTTGAGTGAGCGATTTACGGAAGAGTCGGATAACTTGTAGATCATCTTCCCCGAGGTGAGGTTGAGCAGTGGAGGAGTGTTTGTCAAATGATCTAGCGATAATTTTCCGATTGGTGGTGTTGCGAGCCATCTCACCCGGTGTTGTTTTGGCCAAAAATGTATGAATTTTAAGGGATGTATTAATTTTTACGTAAAAACATGTTGGGCGATATGGTCGTAATGGACTATTTTCATTTTCAATTTAAAAACCCAATTTGTACAAGGATTTATACTTGAAATGAAATTATTGAAGAAGTATGTCTGTTAAGTTTATAGGCGATACCTTACATGATCCATTTAAAACCTCCAAATGGAGACCTGGATCTATGTAGGTGTAATAATGCCACGAACAAAACAGATTTCATAAAAATGATGTTTTTCATTTCTCGAAAATCCAGGATAACAAATTGTTTATGGAGTTGAATGTTCATTTTAATGAAGAATGCAATAAATTTATAATTATGTAGTAATATGCTACAAATTGATGCTTAGAAGGATAACTACAACATTTTTTTTTAAAGAATAAAATTTTGGGGTAAAATGGTCCATATATGGTGAAGTGTAAAAACTTTCATAGTTTAGGAGGCAAAGTGTCACAAACTAAAGATTAGATGGTGAAGTGTAAATATAAGCAAAGTTTGGAGGGTAAAAAATATTTTTCTCTTTTTTAAATCCGAAAAACTTTAGGCTTATTTGGCCGGGGTTAGCCTAACGCGACCGTTTAAGTGTATAAAATGTACACATAAACTAGGTTGGGTCATGCATTTTGCGGCCCGACCAAAATCTCGTCGGCCCATTCTGGCCCAAACTTTTTGAAAACCCAGTGTGCTTGGGTTGGTCCATTGCCAACTCTATCGGGTATATAAAATCAGATTCAGATTTTCTGTTCTAATTTTCTGTTTCACTTACTATTCCACCACCCAGATAAATAACACGCGTAGATACACTAAATCCATCAACCACTCATGTTTATTGTCATTCATCCGACCATTTAAAAGAGGAAGTGGAATAGAAAAATGGAACATGAAGCATTGTGAATATTTGGGATTTTCATTTTTTCCTTTTTTCCCCCCTTTCCCTTTCTTTTTATGAAGAAGAAATACACTTTTAGTATTTATTTATGCATACCATGAAGAAGTGAGAATTTCAATTCTTAAACGAACAAAATAAGAGACCACTAACTTGTAGTTTAAGTGGTATCACTAATCCTTTATAAGGGTGTTAACCAGGGTTCGAACCTTGTATCTTTCAGTTTCTTTGGAATTTATCTTCTCCCCTCCCCATTACTCACAACTCATTAAAAAAAAACGAATAAAATAAGAAATGCCAAAACGGTGATGCCTTTGTTTCTTCATAGTGTCAGAAGTAAGAATAAGTAGTTGGTTTATGATGAAGGTATTACAGATTTTGCAGCATTGTGTCATTCCCCAGATTTTACATTGGTATCGCAACACCAGAGATGTGACGAAATAAAGGTCAATTAATATATATTTCTTTTATATGAGGAAGCTCAAAAAGGATTCAAACCCCTAACCTATACTACGGGCCGGGCCAATTCTGGTCAGGCCACAAAAATACTTGGCCCAGCCCAACGCAAAAATATATTTTGTACATGAAATCATCAGGCGGGCCAAAATAGGCCCGGACTTTTTCGGGTCCAAAATATCAGAGCCCAACCCAAAGTACGGGCCAACTCATGGGCCGGGCTGGGAATTGCCAGCTACTACCACAACACAAGAGGCTGTGTGGACAAAATCAAATAAAGGTGCAACCAAAATTCATGAGAAACAACTGCTTTCACACTATTTTTTCTTACACTTAAATAGCATTTAAGGAAAATGCATACAGTTAAACTTCTGGGGTTTGATCTATACAATCCCAGCTGAAATAAATTGTAAATCTAAATAACCCTAAGAAAAATGAGCAGGTTTGTACTCAAATTTTCATTTTACCCGCCCCGCTACTCGCATCAAATTGCTAGGAAAGACTTAAAAAAAAAACAACAACAACAACAACAAGAATTACCCAACAAACTGTCTGGCAAAAAAATGTGGAGATGTAAAGCCTGAAGATGGTGGGAGGGGTCGCTTCAGAAAGGGATGATCCAAGAGCTGAGCAGCTGTTGGCCGCAAACTTGGGTCGACTTGCAGACATTTAAGTATGAAATCCCGTGCATCGTTGGAAAGAGAATCAGGAATAGGTGGTCTCTCACCCCGTCCTATCTTAAATAATGCTGGCATCTGTTGTATCAGAGAATAAATTGTTAAAGGTCCAGAAAAACCATATTTACCCGACAAACATCATATAAATTGATCACTTTGAGGAAAGGCCAGCCATCTGCAGCCATACATTGACTAGTGTGACAGACACGAAATAACCATGCACAGTGGTTACCAAAGAACTAGGCATGTCATAAAAATTAATCCCATATCGGTAATATCAATCTATGAATTAGTAAAAAATTATATTTGTAAGATAAACCTAGAATAGCGATACAGCTGTTTTGTTGGTTTCAAGCAAATAAAATCAGCATTCATGAGATATTTCGTCGACACTTAATTCACCATCTTTTCTCAAGTGACTATTTTTACTCTACTTGGTAAGTTGACAATGAAAAAACCTCAAGTGTCGTTCTAATTTTACCCCCAGTCGATCAGTTATGACATAAATAGCCAGTAATGGTATACCAGAAGAGCATACAGAGACAAGGCCTTGTATGGTTGTGTTTCCAACACCATTTTTCCAGTTTCCAACTATTCCGGAAAATGAGTTTATGTTTGTTTCAAAAGTTTTCATTAGAAATGAAGTCATTTCCAGTTTTCACCTTTTTTATGGAAAATATTCTTTTGAAAACACAACCAAACAATTTTTCATTTCAATTACGCAAACCTAGGTAAAATACACTACAATCACGCAAATCTATGTCAAAAATACATTTGAAAAACTATAACCAAACATATTCTATTTTCAAACAGAAATTCAGACAACAAACCAAACATATTCCCAATTCTCACATGAAAACCAATAAAGTTTGAAAATTCATTTTCCAACACTAGAAACTGGAAATTGGACTTGGAAACACATCCATACAAGGAAGAGGCAGATATTTCATTACTTCACCACACAGGTAAATTGTGGGTGTCATTTAGGTTAATGTCAACCTATTGTATGGATGACCCCTATGTCCTATCTCCCGAAATTAACGATGCAATAGTTAAAGGGTAAGAACATAAAATCTTAAGAAAACAATAAACAGTCACGAACAATAGAATTATGCAACGGAATATCTTAAAGGGAGAATCTTCAAGTTAATAAGTTTAAATTATTAAAGCTGCTTTAACTTACACATTCCAAATTGGAATACGGAAAACGTCTGGTAAGCATCTCCAATACGGTGCATCCAAGACTCCATATATCTGCTGGTAGACCATACCCCAGGCTCCTAACAACCTGCACCACATATCGATAAAGTAAGATGTAGCACCAGAAAGTTCCGTACTATGCCCCTCCTTCATTGGCCACGACACAAAAAAGAAAAGAAAGTAAGTGTATACTATGAACACCAATGAATATGTGAACTTGTGTATAAACACAGGGATGATCAAATAGTAAAATGAAACTCCTTCAAGTAGAAATTATTGTCATTAAATTCAAAAACTGGAACACAGTAGGCATGTCACCTAAGGCAAGGTCTAATCTCCACAAGTTATAAAAATGTCAATCATTTTAAAAAAATAAGTGGATTTTACACGGATCTCTATTGAGTAGCAAAGGGCTTTTACTGTCATTCATGTGAAAAATAGAGGAATTGGAGTTCAATTCCAGTAAAGAAAACGAAAAGCAACTGAAAAATGTTATGATTAGGCTTCAGAAACTCCAATCTCGTTCCCTTTTTCTATTATAATTCAGTTTTTATTGAAAAAAAAGGAAGTGGTCGTTCTACCAACACTCACTACGAGAGGTGGTATCTAGCCTCATCTCTCATTTGAATCCTTCCCCACCCTTCTTCCCCATACTTCAGGGTTCGACTTTATTTCAAAGAAAGAAAGAAAGAAAGAAAGAAAGAAAAAACTGTGTCAATAAAGACAGTATGAGCCATGTCTACAGTCAAATGTACCGTTTACATGACTATATCAAAGTATGTAAGAGATTAACATGGAGTTTTTTCCTAGTGAGGTTGATCATTGTGACTTGTGAGGCATTCCATTCTGTCTATCAGGAATTAGACACCTCTAACTAAGGAGATTAAGCACTTTCACTTATGTTAAGGACTGGAAAAATCCACTAACTTGCCCTGCCAAAAAAAGTGGACTATGAAAACTCACCCCATTAGCATTTGTGTTTCCTTTCCAAGAAAGACAAGAAGCTGTTTCACCATCCATTTATGCTTATTCAAGCCTGTTTCGAACTAGCTAGAAACCTACTTGCTAGACAGAGCGTTTGGAAGAGCAGGCTCATTTAAGCAAACTGAGAATACCGAATGGTTTTTGCTGTCTTACACCTAAAGGCACCAGTACTGTATATAACAATAAAATTCAACTTGTATAATTGCCACTGTGTCCATGATAATAACCAAAGATGTCTCGTGTCAAATATACAGTGAACCTTTCCATTCAACACTTAGGTCAAACATAAAAGAGTTAATCAAGGTACTTCTAGGTAAAAAATTCAGGGGTCAAACCTCAGGAGCCATCCAGAATGCAGTCCCCTTACATGACTTCACATCATTCAACTTAGTGGCCTAAAAAATAATTAATCATAAAATGTTAATATCAGGTGATAGCAATAAAAATTTGCAGCAAACCATTTGAAATGACATGAAACATCAAAACAGAAAAGAGAAAGAAGAAGGGAGAATAAGAGATCGAACCTTTGCAAGACCAAAATCTGCAAGTTTCACCAAACCATTAGTGTCCACCAATATATTTGCACATTTTATATCTCTGTACAAGAGACAGAAAGATAAGAGACTTTAGCATTTCTGAGTTGGTTAGGAGAAATACAACATTTGAATCACTTTGTCATTCAAATGCAACTCACTCAAGCAAACTAATAACTCATCCCTTTTTAATGTTGTTGCTCTTTGTTCCAGATAAGTTAGTGTACATTAACGTGGCACCAAAAATGCAAATGAAATATGGGCATGTTCCAAAATATGCAGACATGAAAATACCAGCTGAAGGAAATGCCTTATGTAATCCATTAATGAAGTGCAAAAACACTTTCCCAAAAATACAATGGAAAGGTATGTTATCCAACAGTTCTAAATATATGAAGTATTCATGACAAATTTCGCAAGGTATGTTGCTCATCTAATAGTACGCGTTGACCACAAACAGCAAATTATGGCGAAGATGTTTTACTTTGTCTCCTTTACCAAAAGCATTGGAATTTATGTTTGAACTGCTTCCTACGTAGTATACAGAAGCATTACAACCAAGCATCACTCAACTTCAACAACAAAATTAAACATGAATTTAGCCACTTAAATAATATCCCGTTAGGAAAGGGATCAGTAAGTTGCTCAGTTAATAAAAGGGCAAATAGAAGAATTATTTTCACGAGCCCCCAGCAAAATGTAATTAAATATAAGCCCTATCGAGTTTAGAATACTTGATAAAAGCATAATTAGTGGATGAAGTGGCTAGACAAAAGAGAAGTTTGCACAAAATTACTTAGTAGTCATTTTTCTTTGTTCTTATTTTAGAACGGCACTTTACTAAAGCAGGAATCACATTCTTTCAGAAGAAAAGATTAGTGATACAGAAACCAACATAAAGAATAAGCAATCACAAAAGTGAAACGAGGAAAATAAGAAGTATACAAAGAGTAATAAAAATTAGCTCTAGAGAATAGTGGGTGCAAGAAATGAAAATTGAACTCTCCAAACACCAGGAAATCATATATAGTATAGTATACTATACAAGAGTAATTATAAAAATGTCTTTTAATGTAAAACCATCTTGAAATACAATCAAAAAATATGGTAAAAAAGTTGAACTTGATGAAAAGCATGAAATGACAAATGTCTTGTTACTAACCTGTGTACCACATTTCTGTCATGCAGATATTTCAAACCATGTAGAATCTGCCTTGTATAAGCAGACACTTGTGAATCTCGTAGGGTATATTTCTGGTAAAGGCTCAAAAGGGAGCCTTTGGTAACAAGCTCAAGGAAAATATAGAGATTTGATTCGTCCTACAAAGAAGAAAAAATCAATTTTTAGCACATCTTTCACCATTAGTCAGAGGCGGAATATATGCGTTTGCAAAGAACATTGTATAGAGAATCAAACATGGAGATATCTAATTCTTGAAGCTCCGGAAAGATTTCATTCATCAATGTAAATAAAATTTAAAATATAGCAATTAAAGCACCAATCATAAAAAAGAAAAGGTAAGAATCTCACTACACGCCTCTAATGTCAAGGAAACTATACCTCACAAAATAGATAAAGACCATAATAACAAATACCACCCAAAACACCAGAGAGCAGTACCTTCTTTGTGCCATAATACTGGACAATATTCTCATGTTCAAACTGACTCAGAAGAGCAATTTCCTGGACAGGCCAAAAGACAAAATATGTGTAAAAGACAAGGATTTGGAGAGAAAGAAAGAAAGAAATTCCAACCCAGTCATTTATCACATCCAGGAACTAAAGTGTTACACGAGTAATAGTGCTGCTAGACCTGTTCAAGTTGAAGAATCCGTTGCTTTCCATCATCCCCTTGATCAAGCAAAGATACTTCCTTCACGGCGAAAAAGAATCCATCACTGCAGCAAAGAGAACAATAAAGTTTAAAAATCAATGCAAAAACCTCTAACTGTGATTTTGGCATCCTTCAGATGAAGCATAAACCTTATAGAGTCTCTAAGTTGTGCATAATTTGCGACAATATGAGAAAATAAGTGAACTTTTTTCAACTTAATTGCAGCATAAGAATTGTATAATATTTCATCGTGAAGACAACACATATACTCATCACTCTGTCAATATTTGCCATCATTGAGCTCAACTGAGCAACCAAGGCAGATCTTACTTCGGTATTCCCAAAGTAAACTCAATTTCACATGATCATGTAGATATTCAAAATATACTATTCAACAATAAATAACTCACTCTCCCCAAATTACAAGCAACACGAGTCCAAAGATTTTAGAAGTTTAAGGTCCTAAACAGGAAAAGAAGTAAGTGGCTTCATGCTCGAAACTAGTGGAATTTAGCATAAACAGTCCCAATAAAATAAGGAGCACTTACTCAGCAATTCCTTCATACACAGATCCGAATGATCCACGGCCCAAAAGCTCGCCCTTCTGCCACTCCGAAATAACACGTCTAAATCTCCCATTAGGCGAGATACTCAACATTGCCTCTGTTGTGGTACTTGAAGAATCATCATCGTTCGAACTTGTTGTAAAAGAACACGAAGCCGAGAGCACACTATTCTCTTCCCTCATCATTCCCCTTCTCCTCCTATCCTCCTCCAGGTCCTCATCCCCATTCCTCCTCCGACCTTCCTCATCGTCCGAGCAGAAATCTTGTTCCAACCTCGAAATTCGTGCGCCACTGTCTGGGGCAAATGATCTGAACATATCCCAAGTCGAGCACTCTTTCTCAATCACAGGCAATGACATCAATGGTGGTGGTGCCAGAAGTGGCGGCCGCACACCCTTAATACCATTACCACGAAACACATTCGAGATAACACTCACGTTATCACTCGAACAAGTACCAATAACAGTAGCCCTACTTCTATCCATATCAGCATAACCACGACTTTCCTCACAATTCCTACTAATTAAGACACTACTATTATCTGAAAATCTAACAAACTTATCATTACCCTCAATATTCTGGTTAATTGAATCAACAGCCTCAACAGCACCACTACGAGCCGAACATTCAACAGCATCATCCTTATTAACCTCCATTTTCCGATCTATTAAAGGCTCAATTGTCTGACTAAACACAACAGGACCAGAAGAAGATCTCACCTTCATCGCCTCGTACTCCTCAAGGGGTATGGAGAAATCATCAATTCCCGAAAAACCCAGGGTTTTGCAAAGAATCTCAATCTCGCCATCGATTCCATCTACCCGAAAGCTCGTCCTACCATCATACAAATCAAGAGAGCGCGTGCGCAGAGACTCCTCCGACGAGTATTGCGAAGAAGCTGAAGCAGAAGAAGGAGAGAACTCGTAATTGATATTCTTCATGGCGTTGCGCCGGTCGAGCTTCGGCTTCGGCTTGGCAGCTCGGCGGCTCGGGCTGGAGCTGCCGCCGGAGCCGGAATCCGTGCCAGTTCTGCTGCGATCGGAACTATGTCCAAAGACTTTCGGTATGCGATGCATTGTAATGGTGTGAGGCAAAATCCATGAATTGGAAGAAGCACTTCGTGGGCTCTTTCCAGTGCTCAAATGCTTTAATTCGTCTGCAAATCTTTTCCTTTATCTTGTACCAGTGTGAGATATTATTTGTGCTCGAGAAATTAGCAGGAATTACAAACTTTTTGCAGGGTGGGGTCTGGTGGGTGGGGTTGGAGACGACAGACTTGCGAGACTAGCAAAAAGGCGTCTGCAAGAAAGAGAGAAGAAAACGCGGATGAGTATGAGAGAGAGCCAAAGTGGACAAGTAATTACTAATTAGAAAATATTTGAAAATTGAAATATACAAGTACCTAATTTTTTTATATATTTTAATCAAATTATCAACATTTTATTTTAATTTTTTTGAAAACTACACATGTTTTTTACATATTTAAATTATTTATGAGTATAATGTTTTTCATACCTTATTTTGCTCAATTGTCTCACTGATATTTTTTTTAGAAAAATTTCATTCATCAAAGAAACTTACAACTGATTACAATATCGAGTATAAAAATATTTGCAAGCCTTACAAGATCATAAACATATGCATATCTAAAATAAAAAAAAAAATAAAATTAAATATATATATATATATAGGATTTGGTTCAAATGAGACACCCTCTCGGAGGGTGAGACAGGTGTGGACTCATCTTACCCATTGATCTTAAAAAATGAAGGGATGTGATTAATTGATTTTTTTTTTTTTTCCAAGATTTCGCCAATTTAAGGGTAAGAATGTAATTATGCAATTGAAATTAGTGGTCCAAATGAGTTTTTTGGTAAGTTTGACTTTTTCAAACCGTTTTTTGTCAAAATTTTGTGATTGAAACTAGGATTTTGATTTTGGATGAATTTAAGGAACTGTTTTCTTTCCAAATATTTTTATTTTCAAAGATAGTTATGGTTCTTCTCGCATATTTAGACATCAAATAATGCATATTTAGTTGTTTTGTTGGCACTATTTTACGAAAATAATACAGAATTGAATATAACATACTGCATATTTAGTTATTCTACATCGCATAAATAAAGGTTCAATATAATGCATATTTAGTTATGAAAATGGGATGTTGCTTTTGGAAATTATAAAAATGGGATGTTACATAATGTACGCCATATTTAGTTATTCCACATCGCGTAGATAGATTCTAGATAATGCATAGTTAGTTGATTTTGTTGCATAGTTTATGACGTCTTGCATAGTTGGATATCTTTGTACTACATATTAGTTTTTTACGCCGCATAGATAGTTTTCGGATAATGCATATTTAGTTGATTTGTGTTGCATATTTTCAAATATGTAATACCTACATATATATGCATCGTTTCATAACTATCTATGCAACGCGTTTCATAAGTATTTATACATCATTTCATAAGTATCTATGCATCGTCTTATTCGTGAAAATTGCGTTTTTAAGAGTTGATGTTAATGGATAGTTTGAGTTCTCCATCGATGTCTACATCATTGATCTTTTTGTTAAGGTAGAGTTTTTCCACGATCGATGATTCATCATGCATCATGATTCGAACATAAGCGCATCTTCTAAACTTTGTTTTATTTTTACGATTCGAGTTCTTCAATTTTTCATTAATGGTGGAATTGTGTGTGTGTGCGTGAGAGTGAGAGAGAGAGAGAGAGAAAGAGAGAGAGACGTGAGAGAGAGAGAGTGAGGGAGAGAGACACGTGAGATGAGAGATGCAAGAGAGAGAAAGAGATTTGATTCTATTTTTGTAACTACCTTATAATGTTATTTTCCCCTATTACCCTTATGTTGATTAAATTAATATTTTAATATAATTTTTATCAATTAAATCACACCCATTGATTAATAGTGGGGGAAGGTTGAGATTAGTCCATTGTGTCTCACCTAGAGGCATGGTCTCACTTGATCCTTCCCCTATATATATATAATTGATCTGTAGAATTAGAATATTGCGAAGAAGGTTGATATAGATCTCGTTTCAATCATGTAACATAGGGCATTGACTCATATGATATTCTGAATAAATCCCACATATATAACAAACTTATTAATTGGAAAAAAAAATCACGTATTAGAGACAAATAAATAACACTTATTCATCTATGGGTTTCAGTTTTCAATTTTCATTGATATTTTAATGTAAGGTAAATATGTATTTGACAATTTCATCAAATATCAAATTAGTGTGTATATATATATATATACACTTTGTTTAAGAAGATAACAATTTGTACAATAAAATAAAAAAGTACTTTTATATTTGGCTAATTTATTCAAAATAATATACTTTTAAACACTTTTTAACAAATTGAAATGATTCAATCTTCTAGCCTCTAGGTGAAGACATCTATGCCAATTAAAAAAGAAGGTCGAACAAAAGAAGGTGTTTTCAGGCACAAATTATAGAAATTAAAAAAATGTGAAGGCTTACACTAATAAGTTAAAAGTTATTAATAGGAGCTGGGTTGTTGAAGACAAATTAAATGGCAGGGGAGTATAAGAGTTTAATAAAACACTACTACAATTTTTCTTTTTTTTCACTTTTTAAGAAAACAGGCCAAAAAATATATATTGTAAATATTTTTCTTCATAATTGTAAATTTGTTACAAACAAAAAACAGTATGTTGCAATTTCAAACTGCCTATATATATTGCACTTTTAAACATTATTGCTTCTCATTTCAAACTTTGATCTCAATTTACACTTTGTCGAATATTATAGTTTTTGTTGATCAAAACAAAATTTCCCTTCTTTTTCTCTCTAATGGAGATAGTAGAGTTTGTTCATCGTATGAAAGCTTCTCTGTTCTGATCAGCTTCTCCGATAATGCCGCAACACCTACAACTATGGTTTTCATAACTTTTCTTATTTCGCTTCTCGATTTTCCATAACTTTTCTCATTTCAGGTTTCTCCAGAGCAATGATCTATCGTTTTAGACAAATCATCCATAACTTTTCTCATTTCATGTTTCTCCAGAGCAATGATCTATCATTCCAGACAAACCATCAGCGATGCTGCTATTAATACTCCAGGTTTCGTTTCAGAGTGCTGCTACTAACACCTACACCTACAACTATGGTTTATCCAGAGCAATGAAGTGCTCGGTTTTCGACCATCTTCGTATGCCCAATGCATACTCAACACAACATGTACTAGAAAGTGCCGATACAAAATCCTTGTATTTTTTGAAAACTGCAAAAATCTGGTGAAAGAAAGAGTATCAACCTTTTTACAGCGCAATTTGAAATAGCTTCTGAAGTAGCTTTCTGCCACTTCTAACTTTAGGTTTTGTATATTTTGTTTTGTAAATGTATAATGATCAGCGGTGTTGCTAATACTCTAGATTTTGTATATTTATTTAAAATCTCTTATTTTTAATTTTAGTGATGATTTGCGCAGAGACTTATATACGTTATAAAAAGGTTGGAAGTTAGAAAGGGAGGCTATTTAGACTAAGAAATATAAGAGAGCTTTTGGTGGAAGAATATTTGATTTTATGGATTTTCTCAAATTTTGGCTTCTTACAAAATGAACATGACGCCGTATTTATACTAAAATAACTTTCTAACTAATGGCTAGGATCTAATGACTATAATTCATCTACTAGAATCATCATTCAAAATATCTACCTTGAACATTCTACAAGTTTTTCTCCAATTAATATGTAAGATATTTTCATATTTTCATAAGACATTTCTACATAAATTATAGAACTTGGCCATTTAGGCTTGAGCTCTTATTTTATCATTTAACTCAAAAAATATATCTTCAAACCCAATATTATTTGGACCCAAATTAAGTTTATATTCCAACATATTTGCTATCGTCGTGGGGAAAATAAAACCAGAAGTGTAAGTGGATTAGTGAGAAATTTAAAATTAGAAAGCAATATATATGTAACTAAATGCGCGATACGAAATTGTTAAAAGTATTAAAAAGTAGGGTAAATATCACTTTTACCCTTATACTCTTATTGAATATCACTTTAACTCTTGTACTTTTAATTGTATCTAATTACCCTCTTGTATTATCAGTTTGTATCAGTTTATCTCCTTATACAATTAAAATATCATTTAATTATCCTTTTTTTAATTAAATAACCAAATTATCCCTACTATTATTTTAATTTAACATTGACATCAAATACATATTTGCTATTTATTAAAATTAATATAGTTCCTATTAAATAACTATATTGTAGGTTATTTTCTGTATAGTACTATATCCATACATTTTTTTCATAATAAATCTTAAAATGATGTATGTTGTCACTAAAATGTATTATAAAAATTAATCACTTTTTTTTTCTATTTAACATAAATTTTATTGTGCTTATTCAATCAATAATTGAAAAATTACTAATAATCTTTCACATATTTAATAAAATTATATTATATTATATATTATATAATTTTAAGTTTGTAATTAATAATAAATTAAATGTATAAATGTATTAGGCAATAGAAATATCCTATGATATATTAATTTAATAGGGGCAACATTATGATTAAATAGTTAGCAACTAAATGTAAAATATAATAGATTTGATATTAAACATTAATAAATCAAGTTGTGAAGTTAATTTAGAAAAATAAGTACAAGTTATTAATATTAAATGTTTTTTTAAATAATTTTGTTATCTTAATAAAACTAACAGATAAGGATAAAAATGGTCATGGTTTTCTGAATACGAGTATAAAATAATATTTTAAAAGCATAAAGAGATAAAGTGATAGCAATTAATGGTACAATGGGATAAAGTGATATATTTGAGAGTAAAGGTGATAAACTGGTAAAATGATATTCAAGAAGCTTATAGAGGGCAAAATGAGATCTACCCCAAAAAGTATATTATTTGAATAAGTTAGCCAAATATAAATGTACTTACATTTTATTCGGTAAATTGTTATCTTTAAAAACAACTATATGTGTGTATATATACAAATTTGTTATCTGAAATCAAATTATCAAGTTTTAATATTTATTTATATTTTTCGAAAACTACACAAGTTTTTAATATGTTTAAATTATTTTTAATGCTTTCATACCTTGCTTTTCTCAATCCTCTTTGATATTTTCTTAAGGGAAAATAAACTAACATATGTATGCCAATGATATATGTTAGATAAATGTTTTTGTCAAGATTTTGATGATTTTGTTTAAATGAGTTTTTATACTAAAACAAGGTTAATAAATGTTGTCCAAATACTCCTAAATGATTTAAAATGTTTTTGCTAATTTTTGGAGTATTTCTTAGAATTTATTTTTCGATATAAATTGGACAACACTTTTGATGATTTTATGTTAATTGGTTTTTATACCAAAACAATGTTTATAAATGTTGTCCAAATACTCCCAATTGATTTAAAATATTTTTGCTAATTTTTTGGAGTATTTCTTGAAGTTTATTTTTGATAAAAAACGGACAACATTTCAATTTGAAGGTCGACCGGTACCTGAAGCAAAGAATATTGAAACAGAACGTTCTGAACTCATAAAAACAAAGAGGGGGACCGGTCAAGCAGGGGGCCGACCGGTCGCACCCCCCAGTCGACCGGTCGATCCCCCCTTAGACCTGTCTTGGATCGCACTATCTTTTTTCAAACGTTCGAAATCTTAAACAGGGCAACCGGTCGCCCTATGGTATTTTTGATAGCAAAAATTCCAACCGTTGCAATCCTTATCAGCAAGATTTACTTTTCATTTTTGTACAATATTTCTACATTTTGTGATCCTCTTTTTGTAGACAAAAGTGAAGAAGAAAGAGCCTATGTTGGTGAAGACTTCTCTATAAATAAAGGATGAATTGAAGACACAAGACACAACACATACAAGCAAAATACACAACAAGAAATCTGCAAATTGTTCAAGCTTTCATTTTTACATTCTTGTTGTAATAGTCTAAGTACTTTCACTTGCACATCTTTGAGGTCTAGGCTTTTTGATTCTTGATTACACTTGCACTCAATCTTTGTATTGGTTTCATAGAGTTGTAATCTTGAATTTTGTCCATCATTCAACACAAGACATCCTTGTGAGTATTCTTGTGGTAAGAATACACTTTGGTGATCTAGGTGATAGGTGTTTGAAGAGTGTGGTACTCTTCAAAGGTGGTGAAGGAAGATTGTGGTAATCTCCTTGAAGGTGTTGTAAGAGGATTGTGGTGATCCTCAAGGTGTTGTATTAATTGTGGTAATTAATAAAATCTTTTTTTCTTTTTGAAATCCATCCCGGAGATACTGGGGTGGTAGAGGATTAGGCCCTAGGTGGGTTGAACCTCTATAAATCAACGAGTGTTGTTTAATTTCCGCATTTACATTCTTGTCATTTACTTGTTGATTCAAAAAAAGAGGGCGATTTGCGAAAAATCGACATAATCTATTCACCCCCCTCTAGATTATCGTAGTCACTTGGACTAACAAGTGGTATCAAAGCCAAACTCTTTGGCTAGCTCGTTCCGAGTAAAGTGGAAAGATCAATGGCTACGAATGAAGCTTATCTCACCACCGGCGCCTCCACCAACAAGCCACCTCTATTCGACACCAACAACTACGCATTTTGGAAAGACCGCATGGAGTGCTTTCTACAAGGGTGTGGATTTGATATTTGGAATGTGGTCATTGAAGGAGTTGCTCAACCAACAACAAAATTGGAGGATGGTACCACGACTCCCAAGCCGTTCAAGGAGTACGATGAAAATGACAAGAAGGCTTTCTCTCTAAACGGTAAGGCCTTAAACATTTTACATTGTTCTCTTACCGCCACCGAATATAATCGCATAAGAGGCATACGATCGGCACATGAAGTTTGGGAAAAATTAGAAACTATTTATGAGGGCACAAAGAAAGTGAAGCAAGCAAGAAAAACAATGCTTGTGAAAGATTTTGAAAATTTCAATATGCATGATGGTGAAAGCATATAAAAAATGGTGGAAAGGCATGACAACATTGTCAATCCTCTTGTGGCTCTTGGAAAGGTCATCTCCGAAGAAGATAAGGTGACCAAAGTCTTAAATGCCCTTCCCGGCTCATGGTCCGAAAAGGTGACGGCAATTACGGAAGCTCAAAAACTTGAGACACTCAAGTTTGATGAGCTCATTGGGAACCTCCTTATTTATGAAGTATATCTCAAAGAGAGGAAAAATTCTCAACCATCCACCTCTAAACCGGGTACGAAAAATATCATTAAAGGCTTAACATCTTCTTCTAATAATATTTATTATGCTAGTGATGAGGATAATGAAGAAACGGCGGCTCTTGTTAGAAAATTTGCAAAATTTGTAAACAAAAATAAAGCAAGAAAGCCAAGAGACAATTCTTATTTCAAATGCGGAAAATCCAGGCACTACATAGCCGATTGCCCAAAATTAGCGGAAGAGGAACAAAAGAAGAAAAAGCCTTTTCCGAAAAAGAAGGCGTTAAATGCGGACGTCAAAACTTGGGATAAATTACTTGAAACAACCGACGAGGAAGAAGAATCCGAACATGGTCTTATGGCCATAGACAATGAAAATACCAAGGTACGCTCTAATGCTACATTTTCTTCCCTAGTTGATGAATTACAATGTGATTTTGATGAATTGCAAAATGAGTTTCAAAATTTGATTGTTAAATACAAGAATTTGAAAAAGGAGCATAAAGAGCTTAAACTAGAAAAAGATAAATTATTTACTTCCTATGATTCTCTTGATAAGGCTCATGCTATTACTCTTACTATGGTCCGTACTCTTGAAACCGAAAAACAAACGCTCACAAATGATATTGAAAATTTGAAAAAGGATGTGCATCGATTCAATTTAAGTACGGATAAAGTCACAAAAATTTTAGATGCACAAATGAGATAAAGTCTAAAAAAAGTATTCCTTATACTATATTAGATGAGTAACCAGTGAGTTGTTTTATTAATATAGTATAAGGATTACTTTTTTTTATTATTATCTTAAGTGCAAAATGGTCAGTAGAAAACCTTACTATTAATTATGAAATGTAGCAACATGGTATAATTCATTTGAATTTTATATTGGCAGTGAGCTTTGGCTCAATTTCAATTCAAATGAAAAGTAGGATTTATTATTATATATTTAATATATAGATCTGTACATATGAAGTTATATATAAATGATAATTTTGACAATGAACCGTCTTGAAGGCAAGCACGTTAAAGGGGTTCTCAAACGTCACGTCGCCTAAGCCGGAAGAAAATATAGTAAGTCGTCGGTAAAGGTAAGTACATCTCTCACCTGCAATATGAATACTTTACATTAATGTTTGGGTTTACGCTTTATGCCTATGATACATTTGACCCATATATTATGTACGGATCATGTTAAGATTAGGTATTTCTTGATCAACTTGAGTAAATCTTGTATTATATTGCATATCAGATTTCACGAATAATAGCATATATATATTCAAGAATTGTTCTATATTTTCATAGGCTGGTACCAGGGCTCCTAGACCGCCCATAGTTCAGTTTGGGGCTCTTAGTCCGCCCTTGGGTTTTAGTCCGCCCATTAGTTAGTTTGCTCCAGCGAGATTCGGTGGCTAGCTACCCTGGATTTCATTGGAGTTGCGCGCATTGGTACAATGTCTGGGCCCTTATAAGTAATTATGTACGTTTATGAAAAAGATAGATTTCATGCATATGCATATAAACCATTTTAAATTTTTTTGTGAGACATGGTGTTACTTACTAAGCTTTTGCTTATAGTTTTATATTCTCATATTGCAGATAAAAGCAAGGGTTTATTGTAGACATGAAGGATAACAGGGTTGTGTAGGGCGATAGTGGCGGCGGAATCTCGGAAATTAGTGTCGGCCAGTATTTTATGTTATATTGAGATTAGACTTATTTGAAGTATTTCAGTTTGCAGTTTGCAGTTTGCAGTTTGCATAGACCCATCTTTGAATATGAACTATTGATGACTTCTTCTTAGTATTTCTTTATTAATGGTTATGGGATTTCTAGCATTAACTCATTTTAGTTTATAAAACAAAAATAAAATTATACAATCTTTTCTAAAAAAAAAAAAAAAAAGAATTTTGACATGATTGATAGTAGAGTGTTCTTCAGTTCACGTGCACCATAGTTTCTTTCCCCTTTTTTTTTATAATTAAATCCGATCTCTTTAATTTTATAACCCAATGTGCACAGTGTATTATCCCTTTGAACATATGTGTATATCTTAGTCATAAACATGTATCTATATTACCCAAGAAACTAACTTAAAGAGAATTGCTTACCAATTGAATGATTTGTGCCGCCGTTCTGTTCTCTCTTCCTCCGTACTTCCGTTTCTTTTTTCTTTTTTATCTTTTGAATGTCATATATATAGTAGTAGGGTTAGATGATAACTTTTAAATATTTATAAATAGGTCCTTTATTATTCTCGTTAATTCATGGAGTTCTAAGTTAGGACTTGGTTACAAACCTTTTCAAAATGCTTTTAAGAAAAAAGACCAAGGTTCAACCTTTGTACGTGCTAGTAGTCCTCGTATTATTACTTGTTTTTATTGTGGTCAGAATGGACACTATGCTAGCAATTGTAAATTGAAGAATAATTTTAGCTATTATTGGAGACCTAAAGGTCTCAAGGCTAACCCCCATGGACCCCAAAATTATAGGGTACCTAAAAATAATTCTTTTGTAGGATATAGGGGCTAAAACAACAATGGAAGATTCAAAATGGCTCGTGGACAGCGGATGTTCACGCCATATGACCGGAAAGAGAGAACTTTTTACCAACATCAAGCTCCAAGAAGAGGGTATGGTCATGTTCGGCAATGGCAAAGGAAGAATTCTTGGAAATGGAGAAATTGGTAACTCTTATTTCTCTCTTAGTAATGTTCTTTTAGTAGAAGGGCTTAAGTCCAATTTGATAAGTGTTAGCCAACTTTGTGATTCAAATTATAATGTTGTTTTTAATAAAGAAAAATGCCTTATTTCCAAAAATGATAAAATTATTTGTGAAGCAATTAGAAAAGACAATCTTTACAAAATTTGTACAAGTGATTTGGTTAGTCAAAATGTTTCTTGTCTTGTCGCCAATAATGATTTAACTAGTTTATGGCATAGGCGACTTGGGCATGTTGGTGTTGGATACAAAAATTTGCAAACTATTTACAAAAACCAACATGTAAAAGGACTACCCAAATTAAATTTTGAAAATCTTGGCTTATGTGACACTTGTCAAAAGAACAAATTAGTTAAGAGTAGTTTTAAGCCCAAAAATGAAATTTCCACTACCAAACCCCTACAAATGTTTTATCTTGATTTGTATGGGGATATTGGTATGGCAAGTCTGAGTGGAAAACATTACACTTTTGTTATAGTTGATGATTTTTCTAGATATACTTGGGCTCTATTTCTTACAAATAAAAGCGATGCCGTTAATGAGTTTGTTAAGTTGTGTAGACTTATTGAAAATGAAAAGGAAGATACTATTAAGTCTATTCGAAGTGATCGAGGTGGAGAATTTGACGGCGAATTTAGAGTCTTTTGTGAAACCAAGGGATATAGTCATAATTTTTCGGCTCCAAGGACACCTCAACAAAATGGAGTAAGCCGAAAGAAAGAATCGGACACTTCAAGAAATGAGTCGGTCCATGCTAAATGAATTTTCACTTCCAAAATATTTTTGGGCGAAGCCGTAAGTACCGCTTGCTATGTCATTAATCGAGTTTATATTCGTCTAAAATGAATAAAACTCCATATGAGCTTTGGAAAGGAAGAACTCCAAATATTAGTTATTTCAAAATATTTGGATATAAATGTTTTATTTTGAATACTAAGGATCAATTAGACAAACTTGATCCTAATGCCGATGAAGGAATATTTATGGGGTATTCAACCAAGAGCAAAGCATATCGGGTTTACAATAAGACTAATGGGGTTGTTGAAGAATCCATCCATGTCAAATTCAATGAAGCTTCGGGTGTTGAAAGGATACCCAATGATGAAAGTGATGAAGAGGATATTGTTGAACCCATTGTTCAAGATGAAACTCAAAATGATCAACCTTCAAGCTCAAATGTTCCTCAAGAAGATAAAGGTGATACTTCGAATCTTCCCGTAGCATTGAAATTTAAGGGAGATCACCCAAAAGATCTTATTATTGGTGATCCCCTTGATAAAGTAATGACTGTTTGATACATGTTTTTATCTTAATTTTGATGATTTTATTTTATCACCAAAACAATGTTTTTAAAGGTTGTCCAAATACTCCTAAATGTTTTAAAATGATTTTAATATTTTCCTGAGGAGTATTTTCTCAAAGTTTATTTTCGTCTAAATTGGACAACGCTTTTAATGATTTTACGTTATTGGGTTTTCACTCTCAAACGATGCTTCTAAATGTTGTCCTAATACTTCCGATCGGTTTAAAATGTTTTTACTATACTTTCGGAGTATTTCTTGAGTTTTATTTTCGACAAAAATTGGACAACATTTGCCTCGTGGTCGGCCGATCTGGCCGCCCTATAGGGCAACCCATACCTCAAGATGTTTTTAGAAACAGAAAAAATGAGACGGAAAAGAAAAACAAGCAGGTCGACCGGCCGCTCTGGCGTCGACCGGTCCGGTCGTCGGCCGCCCCAATGGTCGACGGCACGCACTGCAAGTGTGTTTTGAAACAGAACGTTTAATCCTTGCAAAATCCATGAGGGGGACCGGTTGGGGTGATGGTCGACCGGTCGAGGTAGACGTCGACCGGTCGCCCTGTGTTATTTTGTTGTGTACTTTTTCCAACGTCTATTTATGCGACGGCCGCCCTATGTTTTGACATGAAGAATTTCTGACCGTTTGACAAACAGACAAACTTTCCTTAAATTGTGGGATTGATTTCTAATGACTATATTCTTGATTTTAATTGTATTTTTCTCAGTAGATTTTCAATCCCCAAGAGAGCCTATGCTTGATCAATCATCTCCTATAAATAGAGGAAGTTTTGGAGCAACCAATACAACAATTGAGATACAACACAACAAGATACACTTCAAGCAAACACTTGGTCTTTCATTGTCATTATTCTTGTTGTAAAATTGCCTAGCTTATCACTTTCACATCTTTGAGGTCTCAGCTATTCTTGATTACACTTGCACTCTATTGTATTATCAATTATCGAGTTGTAATCTTGAATTTGTGGTCGTCATTCAAACACAAGATATCCTTGTGAGTGTTTTGTGGTAAGAACACACTTGGGTGAACTAGGTGTTAGGTGTGAGAAGATTGTGGTAATCTTCTTGTTGAGGTGTTGAAGAGTGTGGTGCTCTTCAAGGGTGAAGATTGTGGTAATCTTCACAAGGTGCCGCTTGAAGATTGTGGTAATCTTCAAAGGAGATTGTGGTAATCTCCAAAGGTGGTGTTGAAGAAGAGTGTGGTGCTCTTCAAGGTGTTGTAAGTTGAATTTGTATTAATTTTGGTAATTAATAAAATTCTTTTTCTTTTCAAATCCATCCCGGATATACTTGGGGTGGTAGAGGATTAGGCCCTAGGTGGGTTGAACCTCTTTAAATCGACGTGTGTTGTTTACATTCCGCACCTTCATTATTTTGTTTGAGCATTCGGTTTGAAAAAGAGGGCTTAAATTGAAAAGATGGAGATAATCTATTCACCCCCTGACAGATTATCGTAGCGCTTGGACTTACAAGTGGTATCGTGAGCCAAACTCTTTGGCAAGCTCGTTTCACATCGCGAGTGAAGAGAAACGATCGACGGCTACGAACGAAGCTCAAATTTCCCAAGGCACTCTACCACCAAGCCACCTCGGTTTGATTCCAAAAATTTTATATTTTGGAAAGAAAGAATGGAATGCTACTTACAAAGTTGCGGGTTCGATATTTGGAACACCGTCATCAATGGAGAATCCATTCCGACAAAGAATACACCACACACCTCTAAAGGCTTCAAAGAGCTCAATGATGAAGAGAAGAGAATCATCTCCTTAAATGGTAAAGCTCTTAATATTTTACATTGTTCACTTACCACCTTGGAATTTGATCATGTTGTAGGTATTCGATCGGACATGGAGTATGGCAAAAATTAGAAGCCATCTATGGAGTATTTGCAAATGAAAGGAGTCAAACAAAAGCATCTACTTCTCAAGATCATACAAGCTCAAATCTAAGGAATAAGCCTCCTACAACTTCCAATTATGAAGAAGTTGAATATTGTTTTATGGGCATCAATGAAGAAAATGAGGTATGTCTTAAGCCCTCTACTTCTTATGATATTGTTATTCAAAATGATTATAGTGATTTGCAAAATGATTTTGATGATCTTCAAGATGAATTCCAAAGCTTGCTTGTTAAGTATAAAAATTTGAAAAAGGAATTCAATACTTTGAAAAATGATAAGGATAGTTTATTTACTTCCTATGAATCACTATCATGTGCTCACACCACCACTCTTGATAAGGTTAGAAATCTTGAAATAGAAAATAGTACTCTTGTTGAGAATATTGATTGCATGAAAAAGGATTTATTAAAAACCAACTCGAGTACCAATAAAATGTCCAATATTGTTGATATTCATAATTGTGATAAAGGACTTGATCATAAGCCTAAAGTTGTTAATCATATGAAAAAGGATCAAGTCACTATGCATATTGGTCATTATGCTCCTAGAATTACTACTTGTTTTTATTGTGGCAAAAAGGGTCATACGGCTAATTCTTGTCGGGCTAGAAATAGCTCTAAATATTGTTGGAGACCTAAAAGTCTCAAGACTAATCTTAAAGGACCCAAAACACATGAGGGTACCACAAAACAATGTGCTATTAGGTACCCGACAAAGCAAAAATCGGAGAAATTTCATGCCACCAAGAAAACATCAAATGAACGTTTCATTTGATCAAAAAGGGAGAAACTACTCTCAACAAAGCCAATTTCCAAGAAGAGCGTATAATCAAAAATGGGAAGAACACAATCCTTGGAAATGGCAAAGACATCATCAACAAGATGATTTTCAAAGAAGAAGAAACCATCAACCATGGGAAGGTAACAATCCTTGGAAATGGCAAAGACATCATCAACAAGATGATTTTCAAAGAAGAAGAAACCATCAACCATGGGAAGGTAACAAACCTTGAAATGGAGTAATCAAGGAAATCATCATCAACAAAGTGACTTCCAAATGGGAAGATATCATCATCAACAATGGGAAAGACACAACCCATGGAAACGGCGAAATTGGTAAACCGTGTATCTCCCCATTTGTATATGCATTTTATTTCTTCTAATCATATGCATGTTTTTAATTGTGTCTTAATTGCAAAATGATTTTTCAAGTATTTATTTTTAAATAGGTCTCTTATATATTTATGAGTTTCAAAATTTTTAAAAGAGACCTTGCATGTTTTTCTAAAAACTCTTGAGCTTTTCATTAGACTTATGTGGCTTATTATCTCTTATGAAATCTTATAGCATAAGCTCTTTTTGTTATCTCATATTATTTGCCTACACTTGAATTTTCTATGAAAATGTTGTCTAAGAATTGTGTAGATACATATTTCATACTCATTGGCTTTTACGTCATCAAGGTTCTTAAACCATCAAGGTATGTCTACTCGTATTTTTCTTTAAAACTCGATATTATGCACATATCTTTCAAGATATTTCATTTTGACCCCTTAAGTGCCCCTAATTGATCTTGCAAATATTTTCTCTTAAAAGGCACTACGTGTTTAGTCTCGATTTTATCGTTTATATGTTTTCCAAAACCCATATTTGTTGGATATAGTCCAAACTTATATTTTTGCAAAGTTTTAAAACTTTTGGGGTGAAAAATCGAATTTTGGAAAACTCGGGAGAAAGAAAAATCACCTGGGGCGGTCACGCCAGGGCGACGGCCGCCCGCACTCGACCGGTCGTCCCCTACCTCGACCGGCCGCCAGGGTTATTTTTCAACTTAAAATCGCTCGCTTCTTCTTCTCAAAACAGACGCACCAAAATCCCCAAACCCCCAAGAGCGATTCTTTCATCCCCTTTTTCTAGAATCTTCAATTCTTCATCATTTTTCACGATTCTTGTTGCTAATCTTCTTATTTTCTCAAGTATCTTTCATATATGGCTCCTCCAAGAAATTCCACGGCCGAAATCCCATCTCCAAGCGAAGAACGGACGGAGAGGGTTTCAAGAAATCGGCAAAAGAAGCCGAACAAAGGGATATTCGAGCCGCTCAAAGAAATGTGGCTCAAGAAGGTGATGATGTTCAAAATCCCATTCTCTCTCGGGCCCAAATCACCGAAGCTCCGCGGAACAATTTCGCTTCGAAAATTGTCGTTGGGCGAAAGGTAAAAATCTTTTGTTACTCAAGCTCCTAATTCCCGCAATGCTATTAATTTCATCAATAAGTATGCGGAATGGTACTATGAGGATACTGGGATGAAAGGTAAATCTATTGCGAGGACTAAAATGTGTCGTTTTAGTTCTTTTGCGAATGAGTATCCTACGATTAGAGGATTTTTTTGAGGAGCAAGGTTGGATGTATTTATGGGAGCATGCTTATGTGTTGTATGATGATGATATTATCCAACATTTTTATGCTAATATGTGGGTGCAATATGATAATGATAGAAAGCCGATTGCCGTTAATTCACTTATAAAGGGTCGTCATTTTAGATGGACTCCCAATGATATTTGCCGGCTTTTACATGTTAGAGAAGGTGGTTGGGATTATTTTCTTGCGGGACTTGGAATGATGAAATGTTGGGGGTATCGATGAAAGTTAAGTCAAGACGTATTTGGGAGTATGGCCTAAGTATTCTTTGTTGGCAATGACACTTGAGCATCGCATTTTATCGGTCATTGTCGATATTGCATTTGTGGTAAGTCGGGAAAGATGCCTAGCAATATGGATTATTTTTGACTTATAAGATTGCTAGGAGGAACCACTTAACTTTGGTGCCATACTTATTCAATGTCTAATCGAGTCCATTACTCAAGGTAATAAGAAGTTGGTTATGGGAAATTGGATTTGTAAACTTCTTATTCAATCGGGACTTCCTTCGTGCCGGAGTTTAACTCGGAAGTTTTTCAAAATGACTTCGACATTGACAATATCTCCCAAATAGTCACGATGCGCAAGAATATGGACATCCGACCAACCAAAATGGCAAGAGGAAGAGGTCAAGAGTCTCCGATCCTAATGACATCTTTGATGACGCGGGGCCGCAAGATTGGTGGAAGGCGCGAACCGAGCAATCCGGAGGGTAATCGGTGCTCAACCGCCTAGGAGGTATACTCAAGCCGAATTTGATGAGATGAGGGCTTTTCATGAGACGAGGTATGAGGCTTTGGAGCAAAAGACCTCTAAAATGCAAAAGTCTATCGGCAAGTTAAAGAAATTCATCAAGGACTTTATTCCGGATCTCGCTTCTCCTCGGATGAGGAATGATGTTATCCCACCCCTTTACTTTCTAAAGCATTTTCATTAATGATGTTTTGTATTTTGATGAATTTTTGTAAAACTCATTTGTACTAATGATATTTGCTTGTTTTTCTTAAAAGGGTTAATATTGCAAGTTGATAATGACTTGTGGATGATCATGATTTTTGATGGAGTATTTGATGGTAAAAATACTCTAAAGCATTGTTTGATAATTGGTATGAAGTACTTGATGGTAAAAGTGCTTCCTTTATTGCCTTGTTATGTTTAGTTGAATATGTTGGGACATTTGATTCATGTATTGTTGAAAGCATGACTTATTACTTGATGGTTGCTCTAATTTTTGGCATTTGTAATGCCTTGATCATTCTTAGCTTATCTCAAATGGGTTGAACCCTTGAGAATCTACTTTGAGCTTCTTTATTGATGTACAATTTATTGCATATGGTGCATATGATTGAGCTTTGAAATGAGGTTGATTAATGATATGAAAATTTTTTGGCTTGAACCATTTACAAAGGTTATATACAACCTCTTCTATTTTTCACGCACACAAGATGTTTGTTAAAATGTCGCTATGAAAATTTCAACTTCTACATGATTCTCTCGCTTCCACAAGTTTTTCAATACTCATTGAGATCATGTTTTGGGAAATAAAACGAGCGTATGAACTTTTCATGATACATTTCTCCCATTTTCCTTGGTTTTTAAGCCTAAATTGCTCAAAGGTTGATAAACCATTTCTTTGGCGCACTTTGATATACTTCTATGATGTTTCTATCATCCTAACATTCTTTTTGATGATTCCAAAGGGGGAGAAACAGGAAATTGGCTCGTTAGCTCAAAGAAGCTAATAAAAGCTTGTCATAAAAGCTATAAGCTATGGCTCATAAAAGCCATAAGTTGTGATTTATTCTTAGTCCAATTGTTGCTTGATGGACTTATATTATTGTTTAATGTTGTTTTGTGAGGGGAGCTTATAAGCTCTTGAACAAATTGTAAAAGCTAAAGCTTTTAGCTTATGGATTATTGCTCTTACATTATTCTTGATGTGCTTGTGGATAGGGGGAGCTTGAGCTTATTTTTGAAAATATTTACTCCCTACTTGGTTGCTTTAATATTTTTGGAAATTTTGGTTGCTTCCAAACGGTCAAATGTTTTTAGGAAAATCATTTCTAAAATTGCTCTCTTAGTTTGTGTAAAAATTGTTTTGGTTTGTAATCATCAAAAAGGGGAGATTGTTTGATACATGTTTTTATCTTAATTTTGATGATTTTATTTTATCACCAAAACAATGTTTTTAAAGGTTGTCCAAATACTCCTAAATGTTTTAAAATGATTTTAATATTTTCCGGAGTATTTTCTCAAAGTTTATTTTCGTCTAAATTGGACAACGCTTTTAATGATTTTACGTTATTGGGTTTTCACTCTCAAACGATGCTTCTAAATGTTGTCCTAATACTTCCGATCGGTTTAAAATGTTTTTACTATACTTTCGGAGTATTTCTTGAGTTTTATTTTCGACAAAAATTGGACAACATTTTCTGTCTCGTGGTCGACCTGGCCGCCCTATAGGGCAACCCATACCGAAGATGTTTTTAGAAACAGAAAATGAGACGGAAAGAAAAAAAGCAGTCGCCGTGCCGCTTCGGCGTCGATCGTCCGGTCGCCGGACGGCCGCTTAGCGGTCGCCGCACTGCAAGTGTGTTTTGAAACGTAACGTTTAATCCTTGCAAAATCCATGAGGGGGACCGGTTGGGGTGATGGTCGACCGGTCGAGGTAGACGTCGGCCGGGTCGCCTGCGGTTATTTTCTTGCGTACTTTTTCCAACGTCTATTTCTCGTGCGACCGGTCGCCCTATGTTTTGACAAACAAATTTGACGTTTGACAAACAGACAAACTTTCCTTAAATTGTGGGATTGATTTCTAACAGCTATATTCTTGATTTTAATTGTATTTTTTCAGAGATTTT
The DNA here is from genome assembly GCA_016081115.2 of Rehmannia glutinosa. NCBI lineage: Eukaryota > Viridiplantae > Streptophyta > Magnoliopsida > Lamiales > Orobanchaceae > Rehmannia > Rehmannia glutinosa. The sequence goes on from JABTTQ020001266.1 coordinate 207,717, forward strand.
CAATCCCCAAGAGAGCCTATGCTTGATCAATCATCTCCTATAAATAGAGGAAGTTTTGGAGCAACCAATACAACAATTGAGATACAACACAACAAGATACACTTCAAGCAAACACTTGGTCTTTCATTGTCATTATTCTTGTTGTAAAATTGCCTAGCTTATCACTTTCACATCTTTGAGGTCTAGGCTATTCTTGATTACACTTGCACTCTATTGTATTATCAATTATCGAGTTGTAATCTTGAATTTGTGGTCGTCATTCAAACACAAGATATCCTTGTGAGTGTTCTTGTGGTAAGAACACACTTGGGTGAACTAGGTGTTAGGTGTGAGAAGATTGTGGTAATCTTCTTGTTGAGGTGTTGAAGAGTGTGGTGCTCTTCAAGGGTGAAGATTGTGGTAATCTTCACAAGGTGCCGTTTGAAGATTGTGGTAATCTTCAAAGGAGATTGTGGTAATCTCCAAAGGTGGTGTTGAAGAAGAGTGTGGTGCTCTTCAAGGTGTTGTAAGTTGAATTTGTATTAATTTTGGTAATTAATAAAATTCTTTTTCTTTTCAAATCCATCCGGATATTTGGGGTGGTAGAGGATTAGGCCCTAGGTGGGTTGAACCTCTTTAAATCGACGTGTGTTGTTTACATTCCGCACCTTCATTATTTTGTTTGAGCATTCGGTTTGAAAAAGAGGGCGAAATTGAAAAGATGGAGATAATCTATTCACCCCCCCCTCTAGATTATCGTAGCCGCTTGGACTTACAATGACTCGAGGAAAATTTGCCGAGAAAGCTCTTATATCTCAAAAAGAGCCTAAAAATGCTAAGGAAGCCATTGAAGATGAGGATTGGTTTTTAGAAATGCAAGAGGAGTTGAATCAATTTGAAAGGAATGATGTATGGGAATTAGTACCTTGTCCTCCATCTCAAACCATTATTGGTACAAAATGGGTATTTGAACAAGCTCGATGACCAAGGCAATATTGTTGAAACAAAGCAAGGTTAGTAGCTCAAGGTTATTGTCAAGAAGAAGGTATTGATTATGATGAAACATTTGCACCCGTAGCACGTTTAGAAGCTACTCGTATTTTACTTGCCTATTCTTGTTTTAAAAATTTCAAGCTTTACCAAATTGATGTAAAATCCGCATTTTTAAATGGTATTATTCAATAAGAAGTCTATGTAAAACAACCTCCTGGGTTTGAAATTTTTCTAGGCCTAATGATGTTTATAGACTTAAAAAGGCCTTGTATGGTTTGAAACAAGCACCCTGTGCATGGTATGATAGACTTAGCTCTTTTCTTTTGCAAAATGGTTTTACAAGAGGTAAAGTTGATACTACTCTCTTTGTTTTTGAAAAAGGGCAAGATTACTTATTAGTGCAAATTTATGTTGATGATATTATTTTTGGTGCTACTAATGAATCCTTGTGCAAGAAATTTTCTAAGTTAATGCAAGATGAATTTGAAATAAGCATGATGGGGGAGCTCAACTTCTTCCTTGGACTTCAAATTAATCAATGTCAAGAAGGAATTTATATTTCTCAATCAAAATATACAAATGAGCTTTTGAAGAAATTTGGCATTGAAGAAGGAAGAACCGTCTCTACCCCAATGACAACAAACGTCAAGATTGACAAAGATGAAAAAGGCAAGTCGGTTGATGAATCTAAATATCGAGGTATGATTGGTAGTTTACTTTATTTAACCGCAAGTAGACCGGATATTCTTCATGTCGTATGCTTATGTGCTCGTTTTCAAAGCAATCCCAAAGAATCTCATATGAGTGCCGTTAAAAGGATTTTTAGATATTTGAAAGGCACTATTCAATATGGTTTATTCTATCCAAAGAATGGAATTTTTTCTCTTAAAGGTTATAGTGATTCAGATTATGCGGGAAATATTGATGATCGGAAAAGTACTTCAGGATCATGTCAATTTTTAGGCGATTGCCTAGTTTCTTGGTTTTCAAAGAAACAAAATTGTGTTTCACTTTCAACGCCGGCCGTTTAATATATTTCCGCTGGCTTTTTGTTGTACTCAATTGCTTTGGATGAAACAAACTTTAGCGGATTATAAATGTTCTTTTGAAAGTGTTCCTATCTTTTGTTGTAACATATCCGCTATAAATATTGCTCAAAACCCGGTTCATCATAACCGTACTAAACATATTGAGATTTGACATTATTTTTTAAGGGATTGTGTTTCAAAACAAAAAATTGAGATATCTTTTGTACCATCTCAAGATCAATTAGCGGACATTTTTACAAAACCGCTATCTTCCGAGACTTTTGCGTCAATACGAGCTCGGTTAGGCATAATGCATATTGAATGAGGTCTATGATTGCATTTTGCACGTTTTTAAAACTTTAGGCGAAAAATCGAATTTTTGGTTAAAAACTCGGATTTTGGAAAAAAGAAAGAACCATCGGGCTGATTGGGGAAGGACGGCCGCCCACCCCAACCGGTCGCCCTTAGCTCTTTTTTTGGTTAAAATCGCTTCTGTCTTCAGTTACAACCATTTTGGCCTTTTATGTTCATTTTTCGTTCCCTTCGGATTTTTCACACAAATTTCACTTCAAATTTGTTTTATTGCATACATTTTATATTTTGGACTTGAGGCTCGATTATCATCATCATTGTTCATCTTTACCGATTAAATGGTAAGAATTTCTCCTTTTAATCTCAATTGGGTTGAACCCTTGAGAATGTGCTTATATCTTGATATCTTGTTGAAATTCTTGTATTAATATGATGTTTATGATGATTGATGATGTATGAATATTGTTGTATTGAAATTGGCGATGAATTTTTTTGGCTTAAACGAATCACAAAGGCGTTATATTTCTCTTGTTTTATTCGACGCACGCCAAGTGTTCGACAAAATGTTTCAATGAAAAACTCATCACCTACATGATTCTCTTGATTTGAAAAGTCTTATAGGTTTATAGCGATCATGTTTTATCAATCAAATGAGCTTTTACAAATCATATGAGCAATTTTTTCCCTTTAATTCGGAATTTAAGCTTAAATGCTAAATATGCTCGATAAATCTATAAAATTGTGCACTTTGATATAATTGTATGATGTTTTTATCGTGCTAACATTATTTTTGATGATTCCAAAGGGGGAGAAACAAGAAAAATGCTCATAAGCTCAAAGAAGCGTAAATAAGCACGCAAGAAAATCTATAAGCTAAAGTTCTTAAAAGCCAAAAGCTATGGATAACACTTAGTCCATGTGATGTATTATGAACTTTTATACTTGACTAATGATGCTTTTGTGATAGGGGGAGCTTTTAACCTCATGAAATTCAAGCTTTTAGCTTGTAGTTGTTTGCTTCTACTTAATTGTGTTATGCATGTTGATATGGGGAGCTTGTGCAAAAATGATTTTGAAAAATCTTTGCTCCTATCTTTGTGTGTTTGTACTTATGATAAATCTTGCTTGTAATAGTTTGATGTTTTAGACCGGAAAATTGGTTTTGTTTTAAAATTGACTTCCTAAAATTGTTTTGGTTTGTAATCATCAAAAAGGGAGAGTTTGTTAGATAAATGTTTTTATCAAGATTTTGATGATTTTGTTTAAACGAGTTTTTATACCAAAACAAGGTTAATAAATGTTGTCCAAATACTCCTAAATGATTTAAAATGTTTTTGCTAATTTTTGGAGTATTTCTTAGAATTTATTTTTCGATATAAATTGGACAACACTTTTGATGATTTTATGTTAATTGGTTTTTATACCAAAACAATGTTTATAAATGTTGTCCAAATACTCCCAATTGATTTAAAATGTTTTTGCTAATTTTTTGGAGTATTTTTTGAAGTTTATTTTTGATAAAAATCGGACAACATTTCAATTTGGAGGTCGACCGGTACCTGAAGCAAATAATATTGAAACAGAACGTTCTGAACTCATAAAAACAAAGAGGGGGACCGGTCAAGCAGGGGGCCGACCGGTCACACCCTAGAAGGCGGCGTCGCACTCCCGATCGACCGTCGATCCCCCTTCGACTGTCTTGGATCGCACTATCTTTTTCAAACGTTCAAAATCTTAAACAGGCAACCGGCCGCCTCTATGGTATTTTTGATAGCAAAAATCTCAACCGTTGCAATCCTTATCGCAAGATTTACTTTTCATTTTTGTACAATATTTCTACATCTTGTGATCCTCTTTTTGTAGACAAAAGTGAAGAAGAAGGAGCCTATGTTGGTGAAGACTTCTCTATAAATAAAGGATGAATTGAAGACACAAGACACAACACATACAAGCAAAATACACAACAAGAAATCTGCAAATTGTTCAAGCTTTCATTTTTACATTCTTGTTGTAATAGTCAAGTACTTTCACTTGCACATCTTTGAGGTCTGGCTTTTGATTCTTGATTACACTTGCACTCAATCTTTGTATTGGTTTCATAGAGTTGTAATCTTGAATTTTGTCCATCATTCAACACAAGACATCATTGTGAGTATTCTTGTGGTAAGAATACACTTGGGTGATCTAGGTGATAGGTGTTTGAAGAGTGTGGTACTCTTCAAAGGTGGTGAAGGAAGATTGTGGTAATCTCCTTGAAGGTGTTGTAAGAGGATTGTGGTGATCCTCAAGGTGTTGTATTAATTGTGGTAATTAATAAAATCTTTTTTTCTTTTTGAAATCCATCCCGGAGATACTGGGGTGATAGAGGATTAGGCCCTAGATGGGTTGAACCTCTATAAATCAACGAGTGTTGTTTAATTTCCGCATTTACATTCTTGTCATTTACTTGTTGATTCAAAAAAGAAGGCGATTTGTGAAAAATCGACATAATCTATTCACCCCCCATCTAGATTATCGTAGCCACTTGGACTAACAATATATTCATTATTTTTACCAATGACTAATTTATTAGCTCTTGTGCAAAAACAAAATACGGCGAATATTTAAAATTAGCACAAATTAACAATTTTATAAGATTTTTTCCCTTTTCAAAAACAATCAAAGATTGAAATTGCATTTTGTCAACCATTTAAATCTAATGTGGCTTAAAAATTTGTTGTTGTGATGAGGATATTACACTTTGAGATAGAACAAAAAATATAGTTTACGAATAAGTTTTTTAGAATTTGAAGTGAACGTTTTGACCGTCTTTTAGGATAGAGTATATAATAAGTGACCAAATAAGTTTTTATGTAATTGCAGTATGATAACCCAATGTTTCGCAAGCCAAAAGAATGATATCAGAGATTTGCCAATCTGGACTTAAAAAAGTATAAATTATAATTATGTTATATTTGGAATCGATATGGGCTATAATTATACTTGATGATTAGTTCCAACAAAATAGAGAACAGTTTTAAAAAGCAAGCCAAACAATGCAATGAGTATTTTTCTTTCTTTTTTTTATGTATTGTCATGTGATAAGGCCTTAATTTAATTTTTTTTCTTTATTCTTAATAAGATGAAATCTTTCCACACATTACCACAAAAAAGTTTTTTTTTTTTTTTTTTTTTCAGTTTTCAGTCAAAATAGTTAACTTTGTACGTCCAATTTCATTGCCAAACACAAAAAACACACATAGTATAAGTATATTGACAACTATTAAATTCATTAAATTATGAACATTTGACATAAGTTCACTAATTTTGGGGGAGAAAATTGCATCGTTAGTCCCATAGGAATTGGTCTGTTGCACCGGTAGTCTCATACTTTGCATTCTTAGTCTCATAGTTTATTTTGTTAGCATTCAAAGTCCCACAAGAGTCAACAGTTGCAAATGTAGTCCCTTGACCATTAAAAAACTAACGGAGTATTACACGTGCATCTCACGTGCATCTCACGTGCACGTTAGTCGTTAATCAAATCCTGTGTTTCATTTTGAGAAAATTGCATCGTTGGTCCCATATGAATTGGTCTGTTGCACCCGTAGTCCCATACTTTGCATTCTCAATCCCATAGTTTATTTTATTAGCATTCAAAGTCCCACAAGAGGTGAAATTTGAGAAAATTACCGCAATGGCAAATAACAGTTGGGCGAATTGCTTTTATGGTGAAAATAATTATTTATGTGATTAAAACGTTTAAACAAATATTTTACAAATACATAAATTAACAATTAAAATCAAAATAATTGAAAATTTATTTGATAATTATTTCAAGAATCTAGGAATTAACTATAATAATTTAAATATACAAAAATATGTCTCAGAAATTAAAATATGAAATTGCAAAATTTATTTAATAAATCTAAAAATAACTAATTAAAATTATTGAATAGATTCCGAAAATTATTTGAGTAAATCCAAATATTACCAAAATAATATCTAAACCTTATTTGGTAATTTAAAATTTATTTTGAAAATTTTAAATTTTATTAAAATGATTTAAATTTACAAACAAAAATTTGAAAAATAGTTAAACAAATCGAAAATTTATATATAACTAAATCTGAAAGTTTATTCAATAATTTTTAGATGTATGAAATAATCTTTTAAATATTATTGAAAATTTTTAGAATTAATTCAGTATTTTTTTAAATTTATTCAATAACATTTGTAATTTATATTTTGCATTTTATAGATTTATTTTCGTATATTTATATTTTAATTATTGATTTTTAAATTCTTAAAATATTTTTCAGTTTTATGTCCATGTATCCAGATATTAATTTCTAATCTATAAATTTATAAAACAATTATTAGACTTATTTTTGCCTCATAGATAATTAGATGAGGAAAGCTCATTTTTATTCTCAAGAGTTTAGAGCAAAAATAAGTGAACTTTTAAATATTATTTCAATTTTTTAGAATTTATTCAATATTTTTTTAAAATTTATTCAATAATATTTGTAATTTATTTTTGCATTTTATATATTTATATTCGTATATCTATATTTAAATTATTGATTTTTAAATTCTTAAAATATTTTTCAGATTTATGTCCATTTATCAAGATATTAATTTCTAATCTATAAATTTATAAAATAATTTTTAGACTTATTTTTGCCTCATAGATAATTAGAGGAGGAATAACTCATTTTTATTCTCAAGATTTTAGAGCAAAAATAAGTGAAATTTGAGCTTGCATCTGTTTTTTGCCTTCATAAAACAAGGCTAACTGATTTTTCCCTCCAAACTGACCATTTAACGGAGATGACAGTTGTTGGTGTTAAAAAATTAATGGTGAGACTATATATGCAAGATTTTGCTTCGTATGAGACCATTAAGCATATATGGGACTACGGGTGCAACAGGCCAATTCCTGTGAGACTAAAGATGCAATTTTCTCAATCTTGGGGCTTAGACTACCACTCAATGACCTATATTCCAACAATATATTTGTATCATAAATTACCACTCCTTTTACATATTGTGCTTCCATTAGTCTATGAAGCACTGAGACAAATACAAGACACAGATGATACGATATGGGTATGAGAATACGACATTTTTAAATTTTGAGGATACGAGTACAATATATATACATATAAAATTATATATTTTTATATTATTTTAAATACAAACGTACTAAGTACATTAATGTTTCAAGCGTAAAAAGCTAAAATTTCATAAATATTCAAATCAATTGTGATAACTCACACAAATAAATAAAAAAAATGCTAAAAAAATGATTATTAGAATAAATTATATCTATTTCCATGTGTGGATGTATTTATGAAGTATCCATAAAGTATCGGACAAAATTTCGTATCGGCTACGTTCATCCTCAGAGAAGTGTCCGTGCTTCCTAATAATTCTATAAATTATATTAACATTTAAAACAAAATGGGTGTTCAAATTCGGAAACTTTACTTTTGTATTACTAACCTAACTCTAAGTTAATAAAATTAGTCAATATTTCTTAATTCCCAATTAAAAATCAGATTTATTATGAGCAGACGTTTTCAGTTTCATTATTCTGAAACAGAAAAACACGTTTATGTAACACATATATATACACAAAACAAACCCTTTCTATTCTATCAATCTCTCTCTGTATATGCCCTAAGATTACTCTCTCTGCATTCACATTCGAATTTTATGTTCATAAATCTTTCTCAATTTCGCCGCCTGCATTGTTCTGCTCACAAACCGCGAACTGCACGTACACTGAATAACTGTAAATTTACATCAGTTTCTGTTTCTCCGAACTGAAAATATATGTGTCCCCAATTTGATATGCTATTGCTTTGAAGCTTTTGTATTCGTGGTGTGGCGTAGGGTTACTTTTCGTTGTATTGGCGTGAGATGGTGTTACTTGTTTTCATATAGCTGTTTTGTGTTCAGATTTTTGTTTGTACGTGATTCAGTTTATCTCTGTGTAGGAAAGTTGGTTTCTGAGTATTATCCGTGCGTTCGTCAAACCAAGTTATTGGGAAATTATAGCTTCAGACTCCTGTTTTTTTTTTTTTTTTTTTTTTTTGTTTTTTGTTTTTTGTGGGTGTATACCCACATTCTCTTGTGGGTTGTTAGTTGGTTGCTCAGTGATGTTTGAGGAGAATAAAGAGTGAGGAGAAGAAAGTGTGTTGAGCATTGGGGCTGTAATTGAGGTAGTCCGTCGTGATTTTGTTGAAAATGAGGTTTTGCACGAATGATTTGTAGAAGGATGGAGTGAAGTAGGAGGAAACTTCTTAAATTTTTGGTTCATTCAACAATTTCGTTGGTCAAAGGATTGAAGTTAAAGCAGGACAAGAGCTACAAATGATTGCAGGGCATTTTTTGGGGTAATGAAAATCTTGTTTTCTAGGAGTTTTGATTAGGGCAGGGGTTTGGTGTTTTTTGTCTGGAGCGGATTACTTTAGCAAAGAGCCATTTGGGGTAATCAAAAAGGTGTTTTGGTTTTAGAATTTTATTTTTTCCCCAAGAATAGTTAGATCATGTCTGGTGCTGATGGAAAGAACTGAACCCACATTAGTCCCTGAATGGTTGAGATGTACAGGAAATGTTGCTGGAGGTGGCGCCTTAGTCCACCACTCAGGTATCATTGCTTGCATGATCTTTTACTCATTTACCAGTGATACTGTCGTTTTTCATTTTTCTAATTCTGTTGTTGTCCTCAAGTTTCCTTGGTTTTGATTGTTTGAGGCTTTTCTTTTCTTTCTGTTGTTAGGTGTCTCTTCTTCTGCACACTCTACGCGAAATAGATATTTTAGGAGTAGTAGCGAGAAAGATAGCCCACGTTATCTGGACAGAAGTTCATCCTCTAATTCTAGGCGTAGCTCAAGTAGTAATGGTTCTGCAAAGCATCCATATAGTAGTTTCTCAAGGAGCCACTGGGATAAAAACCGTAATAGAGAGAAAGAGAAGTCTATTTCCGAGGACATCTGGGACCATGACTCTTCTGACCCCTTGTCAAGTATATTTACTAGTAGAGTTGAGAGGAGTGCCTTGAGGCGTTCACAATCACTGGTTTCAAGAAAACCTGGTGAACCGTTGCCTCGAAGAGCAGAGGACTCACAAATTAGTGGGAATGGTGTGCTTTCGGGGGGCAGTAATCTTAGTATATCTCAAAAGGCAGTGTTTGAAAAGGATTTTCCATCACTTGGAAATGAAGAGAAGCAAGGCGTGACTGGAATTAAGAGAGTCTTATCTCCTGGTTTGAGTTCTGCAGTTCAAAGTTTGCCCATTGGCAACTCAGGTTTTCTTGGTGGTGAGAAATGGACTTCTGCTTTAGTAGAGGTGCCTCCTATTCTTGCAAATAATGGCATGGGCCACTCTCCTCTTCAACAAAGTGTTGCTACAATTTCCAATTCATCTTCCGGGGGTTCTAGTACGGCATGTCTCAACATGGCTGAGGCATTGTCACAGCCTGCAGCACGAGTTCATGCTAATCCCCAGGTGAATAATTCACAAGTCTACTTTTATATTTTTTTGCACTTATGCTTCGACAGTGAACCAGGTTTGACTTGTACATTCTTTCTAATAAATGTTGCAGCTTCCTGATAAGGGCCAGAGGCTTGAGGAGCTGGCTATTAAGCAGTCCAGACAATTAATTCCTATGACACCTTCAATGCCAAAACCCTTGGTAAAAGGAGTATTGCTTGTTTTTCTTATGCATTTTAGAGACGTCTTGTAAACTTCAACTTCAACATGAAATTTCTAGTAATTCTGATATTGCGCTTTCTTGTCAATTTGGCCATAGAAATATTTTTTGGGGATGTCTCACTGGTTCCTTTTTCTTTCGAATATAATAATTCATAAGATGTTTTTTATCTCCAGTTTATGACCTAAGATGAAGAACATGTTATGAGAAATTCTTAATAGTTGAAGAAAATGTGTCGATTCTAGTTCTTTTTATTGACTTAAATCTCTACTGTGTGTCTATTTTATGAGAAGCCCCTGTTAGCCCGGACAACATCACTGAAAAATGATGTAGGTGATGCCACTTGTTTCAAACATACAGTGTCACCTTTTTTGGCTGCTAAACACAGTTTCAGGAAGGAAAAAATACTAAGAGGACAAGGTGGCTTTAGCAAAAATTGAAACAGTTAAATGACACTAGGATTTGGAAGACAACTGACGTGATGTTAGGAATTGAAGGGGAAGTGCAACCTTACTTGAGGGCTGTCAAAGGGTTCTAGAAGAGTTGAGATTTTTTTTGGACCACATTGATGCAGGGCTAACAATTTGATGCACCGAAACTGTTACCAGTTAAAGTTTCCTGTCTCATGTGGCTAATATTATTGTATACTGATAAATCAAAGTGGCACCAATCCTTCGGAACTATATCTATTGTTGTCACTATTACACTCACTCGCTGCTTGCATATGTGCTACAATGTGTTTACTGAGCTTGATATTTTATCATTGGCGGAATGAAGATGGTGTATATGTTAATTTCAGGTAATCCCTTTTCAGGTTCCTAGTTCCGCTGATAAATCCAAACAACCGAAGATCGCTGTCAGAACTAATGAGATGACCATGGCTTCCAGGGGTGTTGTCCATCCACAGCCCCATTCGTCTCATCTTGCCAATCAATCTCGTGCTGGACAAGTCAGATCTGATTCTGCAAGTACCTCTCACGTTGGAAAGTTTCTTGTTCTGAAACCAGGACGTGAGATCGTCACCACTGGAGCAAAGGATGCATGCAGTGGTGATGCCAATGGCAGAATATCTAACGATGGCCAGCTTGCTATGGCTCCATCAACTCCAACTGCAACGACGAGTTCAAGCAACTCTATGGTGTCTACTCTTGAAAACAATGCTGCTGCCTTATCACTAAATTCGAGATCTACTGTGGACAAGAGATCGACCCAATCTCTGGCCCGAAGCAGAAGTGAATTTTTTAATCTCATGAGGAGAAAAACTTCATCACCCTGTGCCACAACCATCAACTCAGATTCGAGTTTGGGTGTTTTACCCCCAATTGCAGAGACGTCTGGAGAAAAATTTAAAGAAGGCCATGCTGCTGTAAGTCCTTGTGTTTTGGGGAATGGTAACCAGATGAATTCCAATGGTGATGGACATGGCATTCCAGAGAAGATTAAAAGTTTTTCTGATGTTGGAGATAGTAGCTTGTCTGGTGATGGACCGATTTATCCTGATGAAGAAGAGGCTGCATTCCTTCGTTCGCTTGGTTGGGAGGAAAATGGTGGGGAAGATGAAGGCTTGACAGAGGAAGAGATTAATGCTTTTTATCAGGAGGTGAGTGCGCGGAATTTTAATTTTTCTTTTAGTTTGTTGTATCACTGCATCAAGTTTCAGGCTATATATCAGTCTTTTTATCTTATAATATTACTTATGGAGTTGAAAACCTGATTTAGCCCGTAGAGCACCCTTACCTTCATGTCTCCTAAACTAAGCAAAAGTAAATAAAGCAATAAAAAAGAAAAGGCGGGGGAAATAATATACCCTTTGATCTGTTTACTCCAATAAGGTTGTATGATATATTTGACTTCTTTGTCCTTTGACGTACAATAGATATGTAATCTCATTTTTCATGTTAGTTCATGACAACTTTCTGCTTCTACGAGTTTTAATTAATAAACATAAATGCAGGTTATTAAATTTTTCTTTTAAATATTTTAACAGTACATGAATAGGAGGCCATCTTTGGAATTGAGTCGAAGTTCTCAACCCAAATGCTCAACACCGTCTACATTTCCCGACGCCATTCCAGACATTTCTAATGCTGATTCAACCTCCTCCGAATCTGAGCCTGAAGCTTGATTCCTGGTGACATGCTGTGAAAGTAATCTGGGAAATTCAATTTTGTTGGCAGACTATTTCTTTTTACTCGTTTCTTTTGCTACAGACGAGAGTTAACGGCTTGAGAGGATGATTTGATCTTGGATGTTTGCAGAATGAAGAATGGTATAATAAATTGGTGGCACCTGAGTCGATCTTGGCAGAAATGGAATTCCGTTAACCGGTCTCTGTCTGAAAGACTGGATAGGAAATGCACTAGGCATGCATTTAATGTTTGACATATTTTGTCCTTTTTCTTTCTTGAGGTTTGCTTAAAGTGGCAAAAGAAGTTGACAATGTTTTGATCAATTTTGCAGCAAGAAAAAGGAAATGGAAATTTCGTTACAGTTTTACATGTTTTGTTTGTTGTATAGCTTTGGTTTTTTCCCTGGTTCTCTTTTTCATTAAACTCCTTGACGTATGTTTCTATTATACAAATTGCACCTATTGAGGGGTAATTTGTATAACAAATACAAATTTCAAGGGGGTGTTTGCAACTTTAAAAGAAAACTAGATATTTTCTTTTTTTGCAATTAGGCTAAACCTTAGGGTAGTTTTTGTAATTATCCCTGTTTGTTATGTATGCTCTGTGTCCAGTTTATGGATCAACCTTGTGTTCTAATAGATACATGTGATTTTAGGGCGATTGATGCAGGTTCAATTTCATATGAGTGTGTGTGTCTATCTTCTACTTTCTCCATGGTAGAGACGTGTGTTGTCAAAGCGATTGATCCGAGTTCGATTTCATATGAGTGTGTCCCCTCCTCTTCTATTCCTATTGTACTCAGAGAAAAAAAAAAGAAAAAGAAAAGTTGGGTGGAATTTAGCTTTGCAGTCGATTCTTCTTTGTGCAAGCAAGGAATCATATGTTGTTTTAGACTTTAGTCACTTTTTGATACTTTTTTGTGTTTATCATTGGAATCAAAATTCAACAATAATAGTATGGCTAAATCACAAAAAATACTCATGAAAAATTTATCTTAATTACAAAAGATTAAGTTATATTTCAAAATTACAAATATTTATTAAAGTATTACAAACACCCCTTAAGACTTGATTTAATCTATAAAATAAAAGGGTTAATTACAAAAACACCCTTGAGTTTAGGCTAATTACAGAAAAATCCAAAAAAAAAAATTAAAAATTGCAAAAATTCCTTTGAGGTTTGATCCGTCTTATATTTTCTCCTTCATAAGAGAAAGATATTTAAAAAACTACCTAATATTTATTAAAATATTTTAATCACCCTCCTAAATTTAGAACATAATCAAACCTAAAGTTTTTTTTCGTAATTTTGAAACCCATTTAGTCTTTTTTTTTTTTTTTTTTTAAACTAGCCCAAACCTAAAAGATGTTTTGTAATTATCCCTAAAATAAAAATAAATCATGAGGGTATTGTAATTTTTTCTTTTTTTGGAAATAAGGGTATTGTAATTTTAGAAGATAGGTGGAGTTTTTTTTTTATAATTAGACTGAATTGAAGGGTATATTTTTTTAATAATTCACCCATAACAGTAATATATATAATTCCATGGAAAGAAGAAGAAGAAGCTTCAAATGAGCTTTGGACGACGGTTTCATATTCACGCAGAAAACAACTGTTTCAGTTTCTTTCATATTCTCGAATCGATTAAAGCTTTGGTGTGATTCACAACAGAATATTTCGCCCACACCATGAAGCAAGGAAGCTCTTACATACGCTTATATATATATATATATATATATATCTCGAGAGAGAGAGAGGGGGACATATTATATGCACCATTACTGGTTCCACTATCTGCAGAGAAGAAAGCTTTTGCAGTATACGGTTTAGAGAAGAAGAATTTGCAGAATGTCGACCCGATCCAAGGTTTTGGTAGAATCGCGGGCGGGCCGGGGGGATCCTATTCCGGAACGGATCGTGAAGTTGGATGACACAGCGTTGATCAGGCTCATCCAAGAGACACACGATCCTGATGGAAGAGATATCGATTGCCAACCTCTTATGCGGAACATCGAGGAAATTCTTTACCGCGTTGCCCCTTTGGTAAAAATAAAATCACATTGTTCGTTTAGATTCGTTTTGAATTTTCTTATTCAGCTCCAGATTGAAGTGTTTTAAGTTTTCCCCTTGGGTAAAATCACATTTCGTCGTTTAAGTTCGGTTTGAATTTCATTTTTGTGTTTGATTTAGGTTTCCAGTTGAGCTGATAATTAAATTTGAGGTTGGTTTTATTACAAGCTAGTTAATATTGTTTCAATAATGAGTCGATCGTACCACGTATAAACCACTGAAGATACAACAACAACAACAAACTAAGCCTTAATCCCACTACGTGGGGTCGGCTATACGGATCATATCGCGCCATCGTTTACGGTCATAAGCCATATTTTTGTTTATTTCTAGGTATAACATGTCATGTTTAATAGCTTCTTTCCAAGTCTTTTTAGGTCTACTTCTTCCTCTTTTGATTTGTGTGAGTGATTCTCTACCTTCTAAAAGTCGCACAGGTGCATCTAAAGGTCTCTTATAAACATGTCCAAACCATCTTAATCGTGTTTCTCTAATTTTCTCGTCTATTGGTGCTACTCCCACTGAAGATCATTCTCAAAATTTTCTGGCCATGAATTACCATTTGTTTCCCCTGGTTTCTTAAGGAATGGATCTAATGACTTCTGATTATGCTATAGGGTATTCAAGCAGCTATGCAGAAAACACCTGCGCCATCAGACATCGACAATGCCCAGCTTGCAACACTATCATTTGTAGTGAATAGAATATCCTCTCAGGTCATTTCACAACTCAATCTAATTACAAATTTATATTCGTTCTCTTTTTATTGCGTTTCTGTTGCATTTTAGTAGCATAGATTTCATACATGGAAAGCATGGCTTAAAAACAAACTAGCAGAATTTGTTTAAGCTTAAAATTAACTGTGTCGAGATTATAATTGTGTATCAGATGACGTACAAGTGTTTGGTCAATGGTGATGCGCATGCAATAGCGGTCTCTCTGTTGCAACTCCTGTCAGCTTATTTTTGGGATGCAAAGTTGGTGCTGCTCTTAGCTGCTTTTGTTTTGAACTACAGCGAGTGTTGGCTTGTTATCCAGATTCACGGATCGAGTAAACTTGCTAGCAAGATTGCTACTCTGAAGCAAGTTCCAAAACTGGGGATACTGAAACAGCAGTTAGAGGCACTTAACAATCTTATTATGCTCTTGTTGGATCTAGCCAAGTGCATTATAGAATTTAAGGAGCTGCCACCTGAGTCAAGTGATTTACCGGAATTATCCACAGCTCATGGTGCTATTCCGACAGCTGTTTATTGGTTTACTAGAGGGATAGTTGCTTGTGCAGCACATAGTACTCAATTCACTGCCTCGAATTATGAGTGAGTTTTTAGTTTTTAAATTTTTTCCTGCCGTGATACTAATCATTCCTTGTAGGATTGTTCTTTTGGTTAATGTCTGCTTATAAACCATGATAATGTTTCTTAACCCTTTGGTTGTGTTATCATGATGCATATGAGCTTGGTAACAAGCAAAAGTGTCTTTGTCAATGTAAATGCTTTTTCGAAAATTGTATTTTCGAATGCTAGGAGCTAATAAATTATAAGTTTTCTGAAAACATTTTTTTGTGAACAGTTTCTTCAATATAAGGAAAACTTTTACATTCCAAATAACATAATCAATTGCGCCTGCAACAGGATACCTTTGTTACACTTCACAATGCACCATCCACGAGCTTTATCCACAAGTCTGTTAGTTAACACGCGTATCATACCCGTATAGTACCCGTACGTACGAATAATTGAAAAATACTTCCGTTTCCCGTACACATTCTGAAGCGGCGTTAAATACTCCGTACTTTTCAAATAAAACGTTTAATATTTTATAATATTTAAATAAATCAAAAAATCATTAAAAAATCATTTATAAGTATAATTACAATATTATAAAATAATAAATAAGAATATTAATAATATATAAATATAGTAATTATTATTAAATAATTATCTTGGATTTATGTTAAGTTATAATTTAATATAATAAAAAACTATATATTAAGCTTTATATAATCTAAGTATAAATACAATTCACTTAAAAACTCATAACTATTAAATAATTATTTTCAATTAGTGTTACAATTTAAAGTAAATTAATAAAGTACCTAAAATTAATTTTAATATAATCTAAACATAAGTATGAATTATAATCTATGTAAATATAATGCTAAAATAAGCCGTATTATTACTCCCGAACAATTATATTATATTCATATTAAACTCGTATGTCTACGGATCCGTATATTAAATATTTCCATATTTTTTGCTGGTTTTTTCGCCGTAACTTTCAGAAAATATTCATAATATACTCCTACGTATTAAATAACGAACTTTTCCCCTCCCGTATTTAACTAACAGAGTCCACAAGCACAATCTTTAATCCAATGCACGCTAAATACAAAATATTTTCCAGTATATTCCCGTGAGGATTAGTTTTCAAGTTTTTGTAAATGAATGTGTTTATCGGATTAGGTGGAGGCCAAGGGAAAAGATGGTGATTATGTTCTGTCAGAAGGAAGAAGTATTTATCATAATGGTTTTATCTAATTATGCCTCTGTTTTTACTAACTGTCCCTATTTCAGTTACACTACGCTGCGCTCGGGCACATTGAAAAGGAACTATCTGCATTGGCAGACAAGATCAAAATTAGCAACGAGCGTCTTCAGAAGCAACTAACTATTTGCTACCAGGCCATAGGTTTTTCTTCTTTCGATATGCAAATTCACATATATGAGTATATGACTAAACCATAGTGAGCTAAATGAAAGCAAAGAAATTGCTTTTTGATGCAGATGAGAAGAAGGAGATTGATGCTTATAAATCGCTAAGCAGACTTATTGAGAGTGCTCATATTGATAACATGAAAGTCCTGAAAGCTTTACTAAATACCAATGAAGATATGGCACCACTCATCGAGGGTTATACCAAGATAAGGGTTTGAACATACTTTTCTTGGTTTCTATATCTACTAATATTTCCCTGCAACACCAACTTATTTTACATATACATTCGTACACAACTGTACATGAACCGAAAATGTAAAAGACACGTTCAAAGCCTTACACAGAAGAGTAAGCATTTCCTTGCGTGCATGCACACAAAACAGAGATATTCTTATGTATACTACTTACACGGGCGTAGCCAGCCAACTCAACTACCCTAGCCCAAATTTTTTCCCCTAACCCAACCACTTTTTACATCCAAAAAAAGATTATATTTTTTTAAATTCTTTTCCTTAGAGAGAACGGGATACAAAAATTCGGGGGTGGGGTGCCTGACTACTTACTAGAAATGTCGCATGTAAAAATTTCATGCATTGTTCTTTCAGTAAAGAGGGAAAAAAGAATTGTTATGCCAAACTACTAAATGAAATCATATAATTTATCTTCATTTGCTGGTTTCCTTTTTGTGTAACATATTAAATACTGAATAAATATAATGGGGATGTGGTTACTAATGACTAAATATTTTGCCATTTTGATTATCATTCAATCTTATACAGAATAGAGATGAACTTAGAACTGCTTAAAATAATATGTGTACTTCCTTGAATCGATATGAAAATTTTCTAACATACTCTAAACTTAATTTTAGATTCCGTACTGTGATATTATTACTCTTGTTACACCATGATGAGATTTTGAAACATTTCGCCCTAGTTTCTCATTTCAATGTTGTGAATTCCTAATGCCTATGCTGTAAGCTTTTGTATGGAACAAGTTTAATGAACAACAAGTATATAGAGTAGGATAAAATGTACTAAAGAGTTGAGATAGAGGAAACTTTGACTTGTGAAAACTAAAATACCAAGAAAACATAGTACCCTGACACTTTAATATCGTATCAGATGGGTCAACAGTCATACGTGGCACAATTTTTTTTTTTTGTGTAAACACCCCTTAGGGTGGAGGGTTTAGGACCCCTCAACCTGCTTGTATTATAACCAATTGGAAATCAGTACATTTTACAAGAATGAAGAAATGACAGAGAACTATCAAGGAAGTAAAAACTAATGATTTACAATTTTGTGCCTAAATGAAGGTAAATCAATTGATCAACTCTGGCTAATCCTCTAATAGATCTAGGTAAATTGTCATGATGAAACACACAACAGTCATACGTGGTACTTTAATGCAAGATATGAATTTGGGAGCGTTCTTCTAATTAACCACCATACGTCTTCGTTCTTTTGTTTCCTTCTTGATTTACTTTATTCAACTTGTTCATGATACATCAAGATCAATAAATATTTCAGCAGATAATATTTTTTTTTGTTCTGTATCTGAATCAGGTTAACCTTGAAGTTTTGAGGAGGAAGTATGTGTTATTACTAATATCAGGCCTCATTGATAACCCTTCTTATGAGCTAGATATACTCGGCCAAATTTACATGGAGTCGAAGACATATTCAGGACGAATAAATGATTTTGAATTTGTATGGATTCCTATGGTTGAGAGTACGCCGATGACAGAAGCTACGAAACAAAAGTTTGAAAATTGCCTAGCAGCTATGCCGTGGTGCTCAGTTGGACACCCAAGCTCTATTTCTAAACCTGTCAAAAGGTTCATCAGAGAGAAGTTTCACTACAGGAATAGGCCGATTCTTGTTGTGTTGGATCCCCAAGGAAAAGTGTCGAGTCTCAACGCTTTTCATATGATGTGGACATGGGGAACTTTTGGTTTTCCTTTTACAAAGCAGAGAGAGGAGGCTCTTTGGAAGGAGGAGTTTTGGCGGTTGGAGCTTCTTGTTAACGGCATTGATATGACCATATTAAACTGGGTAAGCTCCTAGTTTCAAAATTTCACATGTGTGTTGTCAGAATGGCTTTATTGTCACCGAATATGTTCAACAAAATTATAGTAGTACTTCCTGTTGTATTTGATGCACTTCATATAACTTGGAACAAAGCAAGAAGCCTTAGTTATTACGTTGAAGCATGACAACTGCGATCGTTGTTTTTAGGCATAATTACAAAAAAAGAAAAAGAAAAAAACCCGAGGTTCGGGCTAATTACAAAAAAATCCAGAGATTTGATTATGTCTTATATTTCTGCCTTCATAAGCAAAAAAAAACCATTTCAAAACCCCCGGACATTAATAAACTACTACAGTGCCCCCTTAAATTTAAAACAAAATCATTATAAGGTTTTCGTTTGTAAGTTTGAAACATATTTGGGTTTTTTTGTTATTAACCCAAACTTTAGGGTGTTTTTGTAATTATCTTTTGTTTAATAATAAGCCTTTGATATACAAATAAAACTTCGTTTTTGTCAGGGAACATAATTGAATTGGAAATGTGCAAGAAAAATTCTGAAAACTAGATTTTAATATATCGTTTCTTGAAATCATGTTCCATCAGATAAGATCAGGACGACACATCATTCTATACGGAGGAGACGACATCCAATGGATAACCAACTTCACTGACACAGCACATCGAGTCGCCCTATCAGGCATCCCATTGGAGCTCGTCTACGTCGGGAAAGGTGACAAAAGCGAGCAAGAAATGAAGCCCCTAGTCGACACGATCACAAACAAGCGTCTCAGCTATTGCTGGAAAGAAATCGAGATCTGGTTTTTCTGGACTCGACTGAAGAGCATGTTGTTTTCCAAGATTCAGCTAAAAACTAACGACGAGCACGATCCAGTGATGCAAGAAATCGAAAAACTACTGATGTACGATGGAATCGGGACGTGGGCTTTGTTCAGCAGAGGCTCGGATGTGAGTTTTACCGGGCGTGGAGACGATGTGCTCCACACGTTGCAGAAGTTTCACGAGTGGAAGGAGAATGTGAAGCGCGTCGATTTTTTCGATGCGTTGAAGGAACAGTATGAACAGCTCTGTGGTGATGATCACCCTTGTTGTCATTTGGATTTCGATAATATTGCAGGAGAGATTCCAGAGAATATGATGTGCCCTGATTGCCATCGATCCATGGAGCAAAATGCTATTTACTCCTGCTGCCATGAACCTGTGCAATAGATGTTTGGTATAATTACTCAAACGCCCCTAAGGATCGGGAAAATTACCAAAAAAAACTAGTGATTTTCAGAAATTACGAAAAAGTAAAAACCCCTTTGGTTTGATTCATCTTATAATTTCCCATTCTTATGCAAAAACGCATTTTAAAAACTCCACTTACATTTATTAAAATAATACAGTTACCCCCTTAAATTTGAGACTCAATCAAACTTCAAGGGTTTTTTCTGTAATTTTTAAAAACATCTTTTTTGTAATTAGCTCAAACTTCAGGGGTTCTTTTCGTAATTATCCCTAGATGTTATATAGTTACTTATCTGCTTTGTTGCACGTTTTGTTGCCATTTCTTGAGTGCTTACTGCTTAAATGTGTTATTTTCTGAACATGTAATTAGTGAGATGTTTCTCTCTCATATGTAGTGTGTGACAATTTGTTTCAACTATAAATATTTGAGTTCTTGTGGTTACATTACACATTTTGGAACACACAAAACTGATGAGAGATTAATATTAAAGTCATAAAGTAATAGATAAATAAAGGTTAATATTTTAATAAATTTGGAGTTCAAGATACTTTTACTAGTAGCAAAAAGAAGATGTTAAGCTTATCTAAGGATCGAACTGTGTGTTGTCTTCATAACGTCTACGACTTTTTAAATTCATCTTCTCCACAAGTATTTAAACCATACAGAACAAAGAAATTGCTTATATAATTGTATTTTAGTGCTCTTTTCTTCTTATTATATTGTAATTTATATTACGTTACTTTTGCTCATAGCAGTTGAAGGTGTTATAGGTTGTGTATAATGGCGGAGATAGGGGGCGGATTCGCCCCGGGCCCGCTTTTTAATTTTTTTTAGTAGGTAAAACTTTTTAATTTTTTTTAGTTGATATTTATGTGTGTTATTTTGTTATTTTTTTTATTTGGCTCGGCCAATCCCCTAATAATTCGGAATTCCTGGCTACGTTGTTGCGGATGTGATCTTCTATTCCAAAACCGTGTTTCATCTCCTATTCCAACCGTGTGGATGATTGACACGTGTATTACACTTACCATATTAGAACCCTACAATTTCTGCAAGATCCCATCCGACGTCGTTGCCTCATTGGTTGTGTATTCGAGGCCCTATGGGCTAAGAACAGAACATAAGAACAAGTTAAGATTAATAATATTGCAAGAGCTCAAAATGTTGAAAATTTTGACGAAACTGGGAATTTTCCTTCCTTAAGATTAATCTTATTTTTAATACTCAAATATGAAATATGCTAGAATTTATGATATGGAGTCGACCGGTCGAATATGAAATTATCGCCCGATCTTGGGGGAATGTGAGTATTGGAGCTGTGGAAACTACTTGAGTTTTGCTCTATGAAGATCGATACGATGACGTGACACGAATACGATATATGATGTGATTTGCGAATATAGGTCATATTTGGAATTTTAAAGATACGGATACAATAGAGAAACAATATTTCAAACATAAAAATTAAAAATTCATAATTGCTCAATATTAAATGTGATAACTCGCATAGACATAAAACATGTTGAAAATTTCGTATAATAAATTCTATATCTAATTATATGGATGTGACTCTGTTTATTTCAAATCGGGATGTCTAAGGCCAATATATATTTTGTTTTTAATTGATACTATTAATGGAGTATCCATGAGAAGATCGATGAAGATCGATCCAATATGTATTCTGTATAATTACTTCATCCTCACCTAAGTGTCCGTGTTACTGTCTCCTACGATTTACCGCATATTTTCAAGAAAATGCTTTCGACGTAGAAATCTAGAACTGAAGTTAGCGGATTATTTAGGGTGTTGAAGTGCAATATATCTTCTCAATAATGCAAAGATATTAGTCTCCTTTTCCTAGGAGTGGAAATTTTCTCTCTCTAAGAGTGAACCCTAGTTCCACTGTAGTGGACCAGCCGCCCCTTCTCCTGTGTTCTTTCCTCGTCCTCTTGTTTCTGTGGTCTTCGTCTGCATCTTTCCATGGGATAGTTGTGTTGTTCTTTAGTGTTTCATATGCCAGATGTCATGTAGTTAAAGCTTGAAAGATGTTTCCGATCAAAAAAAAAAGCTTGAAAGATGTTTTTTTAATTTTCTTTGTTTATTACAATAATTTTTCTTGCTTTTATTATTAATGTCCATTAGTGCGCTCCAACCACCATAGATTATAGCATTCACTGTGTTTTCTAGTGCTTGTCATTATTTCCACTCCCTTTGGTCCCCACTAACCTCTTTTTGTCTCTCCTTGTGCTTGGTGTCCTTCAAAATGGCTTAACCCAGGTTTATTGCTGCAGATCTAGTGTCCGAGACACCGAGACACCCCATTTCCTGTTTTTTCTTTCTTTCTTTTTCCTTTTTTTGTTTCCTATGGCTCATGAAATAGCTGAGCGTTTAAAAAAATTTGATCTTACCCAGGATGAAATAGAAGAAGTATCTTTGGAAGAAAATGACATTTTTAAAAGTAAGGAAGAATGCTCCCGGAGCCTCCTGGGAAAAATTTTCGGAGCAAAGAAAGCTAACTTTTCAGGCCTAAAATACACTTTATCTAGTATCTGGCAAACCAAAGAAGTCTTCACTGTCAGAGAAATTGGGATCAACCTTTTCCAATTTGTGTTTGTTGACAAGGAAGATAAGAACAAAGTGTTGAATGGCAAATCTTGGACTTTCGACAACCAGTATTTAATTCTCAAAGAATGGTCTCATAATATCCTGGATAGTGTTGAACATATTCATTCGGTGGATATTTGGATCCAAGTTTGGAACCTGCCACTTCACTGGATTTCCGTCGATACAGGGAGGAAGATTGGTAAGAAGTTTGTTAACTTCCTTGATGTTCAGATTCCTGATACTGGTAGCTTCCGAGGGAGGCACCTAAAAATCCTAGCGGAAGTTGACTTAGAGAAACCTCTCATACGGGGCACCAATATTAAACTGGGGGAGGAATCATATTGGCTAGATTTTCGCTATGAAAATTTGCAGAATTTTTGTTTCTATTGTGGCAAAGTGGGGCATCTAGAAAAAGGTTGTCAAGATAGAAAGGATGATCTTAAAAAAGATGGGTTGAAAGATGGACAATTTGGAGAATGGCTTAGGGCCTTCGATACGGGATTTGGTAGGCAAGTTGGCAGAAATCTGAAACATACCCCCTCCAAGGAGCCTCATACGCCTCCTTTTAACCAAGATATCCCACCTCAAGATGAAGCCAATCATACGGAATTAGCCGAACATCAATTGTCTGTTGTAGAGCCGAGTGTGAAGTGTGCTGATAATCTCTGCAGGGATTTAACTCCTATTCAAAATGGCTCCTCGCAAATTGACTTAGATGTTGAAAAGGAGTATGCTTTTGAGGGCAGCCATAATGATACCCAAAAAGATCCAGAAGCCAGCATCCTATTGGATCAAGTGAGATTGGAGGCTGAAACTTTGGGAAATAATGATCCCCTGGTGTCAAATTCTGATATGGTTAATATCCCTATTAAGGTGGAAAGAAAAAGAACCCCCTTGAAAGAGATTGGACCTGAGCAACTGGAATCTGGTAATTTGCAAAAAAAGAACCCCAAACCCATAAAAAGGAGCTTTAAAAAGGGTGGGAAAGGTCTTCAGGATAGTGTCCCTATGGATATTATTGAGGACAAAGAAAACAATATATGTGGTTCTAAGAGAAATTTTGAACATATCCAGGCCGATGGTGTTCATCAACTTACTGAGTCTAAGAAGGCCAAGGGGATGAGTGATAATGGATCTTGTCAAGGAAAAATTGAAAAGGTGGAGGTGGCCAGCCTAAAATGGGCCCAACCCCATCAATGATAGCATGTTTGTGGTATTGTAGAGGTTTGGGAGGACCCTCTACAATACCCCAACTCAAGGAGGCTTTTAAACTCCATCTTCCGGATTTGGTTTTGTTATGCGAAACAAAAAAGAAAAAAATATTTATTTATACAGTCTATAGGAAAAATATTTGCTCATTGGACAAGGATACTTTCTCACAAGACAGAGCCCAACTTTCAGTGTATATCCTTTGCTGGCTTTGGAAAACTAGAAACATTTGGATTTTTCAAAAATTCTTGTGGTCTGAAAAGGAAATTGTTGATAGGGCAATGTGGGATTGGCAAGAGTTCCACAATACTTGCTATGGTCTTAAAAATTCTGTTTGTGATAACATTATCCCCCAAAACCCTTTCGAACCAGTTAGACACAGTGGTAGGACCTCTTTTGTGGTGGTCAGTGCTGCTGTTTCTTACTGGTGACAAAGCAGGCCTGGGTGGCTGGATCTTGGGTAAGCAAGAAAATAGAATCATAGCGTGGGCTACCTCTAGGAATTCGATTGGGACTTCAGTGGAGGCTGTCTTGCTGGGAATTCGACAGGCTCAATGTTTTGCATTTGATCTTGGGATTAAGAGAATCCGCTTCAATATAGATGATGATGATATTGTAATGAAACTGAACCAAAAATCTTCTTTTGATTTTGGGGAAGCCGTCATAGCCGAAGACATCTATCTGTTGAGCTTTCTCTTTGAAGAATGTTTCTTCTCTGTTTCATGCAACAAGAGTAATTTTCTTTGTAATAGATTAGCTCTTTGTGCGTTGATGATGATTTGGATTTGGATTGGTCTAACCAATTCCCCTCTTGGCTCGATGTTTAGCCAAGATGGTCTCTGGCCAGTTGGCTACGTTGTAAGTGATACGTTGTATTTGGTTGAGTTTGTTCTATGAAATTATCTATCGTTCAAAAAAAAAAAAAAAAAAAAAAAAATAATGCAAAGATATTTTTCTTTGAAGAAAAAACACAGAATTAGTATTATTAAATCTTAAAATTTGTTTTATTGTTCCTTTCAGTATTACTACACCTAAGTGCTTATAAACGAAGATTGCCATGCATGCTTTTGCAAAAGCTTGAAGCACTCCACAATCTCTTTTCTTTATTTGAAGGAATAATAATTACAAAAACACCCTGAAGTTTGGACTAATTATAAAAAAGAACCAAAAATGTTTCAAAATTACAATAAAAAACCCCCTCCAAATTTGATCTTGTCTAAATTTAAGGTGGTAACTGTAATAATTTTATATATATATCAGTGGGGTTTTTAAAATATTTTTTGCTTTTGAAGGAAAAATGTAAGGTGAAATCGTACATCAAAGGTATTTTGCAATTTTTAAAAACCCTTTGATTTTTTCATAATTAGCCGAAGCCTCCTTGTATGGTTGTATTTTCAAGGGTGGTTTTCCACTTTCCAACTATTTAGAAAAACGGGTTTATGTTTGTTTTATTTTTTCAAGAGAGACAAAGTCATTTCAGGTTTTCACATTTTTGGAAATATTCTTTTGAAAACACATCCAAACAAATTTCCATCCCAAACACGCAAATCTAAGTAAAAATACACTACAATCACGCAAACATATGCCAAAAATACAATTAAAAAACTATAACCAAATATATTCTCATTTCCAAGCATAAATTCAGACAACAAACCAAACATATTCTCAATTCTCACACGAAAATCAATAAAATTTGAAAATTCATTTTCTAACACTAAAAACTAGAAATTACCCATACAAGGCCTCAATTTTATTTTATTTTTAGCAATTACCCCTTATTTAAAAGTGGGGTACGTAGATGTAGTGAACAACAAAATCTCCCAGTTCATTCTTCACGTTGATGAACCTTAATTTACTACGAAGCAAGGAACTCGATTCATACTTTGTCTTTATTCAGCATCAGAAACTCACTTTATTCGGTTCTCAAAAGGTTATGGGACAATTACAAAAAGTACCCCTGAGGTTTGACCTAATTACAAAAAAACCCAGCTAACTTTCAAAATTACAAAAAGTACCCTTGAGGTTTAACTCAGTGTTAAAATTAAGGGATAAATATAATATTTTTATAAATATGAGGGGGGATTTTGAAATATTTTTTGCCTATCAAGGGGGGTAAATGTTAGACAATAAAACCTCTGGGGTATTTTTTGTAATTTTGAAAGTTAGCTGGGGTTTTTTGTAATTAGGTTAAACCTCAGGGGTATTTTTTGTAATTAAAACTAAGGTTGTTATAAAGATTCAGAATTGATCAAGGCCAGAAATGAACAAATAATTTGCTTTGCTCCTCTACAGATAAATCATCTACAGTTTCCTGTCACATTAGCAAATATGATCAGAGGAGAACGACGGCAACGGCTGATAAATGATGACAATGCATTGATAAAACAGATCAAGGCAACACATTCTCCCGACGGGCGTGATTTTGATTGCAAGCCGGTTTTCAGGATGTCCGAGGAAATCTTCAACTTAGCAATGGCAGAGGTAGGCGAAGCACATTTTACATAACGATGCTGGTACAACGTGCATATACCAGCATCGTTATGTAAATTATCGAGAGAAGTAAATGAATACTAAATCAGAAACGTATCTTTAACTTCAAATTTTGACACACATGTGAATTCGTAACCGTCTTTCACAACCAAATCACCTTAGATACTCGATAGAACAGTCTCTATGACAGAAAAGTTGTAAAAGATCGTCTAATTTGAACCGAGGGACCATAAACCTCAATAAGTTACTCATATATTATGTCAATTGAATCATGAATTGACTAGTATTTGGTCGCTACACTTAGTAAAGTCCATCCCATTAATCTCTAGACCCTGATAAATTTGTTTCCATTTTATTAAATCAAACAAGATGCAATACTCATCCCTCTTCCTATCTTGTTTTCTAGGCAAAGCAAATTGGTGGAACAAACGTGGAAACGGAGGTAGAAAAGAAACGCATGGCCTCAGTGTTGCCAAATTGGATCCTCTATTTCAAATGATGTTTCACCGATTAATCCAACATTTCCTACATTATCATTACATGACAAGTATATAAAACGTGTCATTAATGCAAGCATGGCGTATATTGATGTGATGGAAATATAAGATGAAATACCATTTAACCACATGAAATAGAAGATAGAAGATCCCGACTATTGTATTGCATGGCGTATCATTACACTATGACTGCATATTTGTGATAGTCATTTAACATTAGAACATTTATCTAGTTAGTTTTAACACCTATAACGAGAGAGAGAGAGAGAGAGATTCTGATCTTGCCTGTCTTCGATGCAGGATACTGCAGCAAACGAGCTAGAAAATCCCCAGCAAGACCGTGATTCTGAATTGAATGAGGACCTGGCTTTTATTATCGATACACTCTACCTCGAGGTTATCAAAGAGTCTTAACTAGGGAAAGGGTAAATTGCAAAAACTAACCTAAGGTTTAGCTTAATTATAAAAAAATCCAGTTATATTTCAAAATTACAAACACCACTTATGGTATTACAATTTACAAACACCCCATTGAGGTGCAATTTGTAAAACAGAAAAAAAAATGTCTAAGTGGGCATTTGTAGTTCTGAAAGATAGTTGAATTTTTATAATCAGACTAAACCTCAAGGGGCATATTTTGCAATTTAACCCTTAGGAAAATCAGTACATATCGATACAAGTATATAACTACTATATAAGCAAGTATAACAACATTAGTTTCACATAACCAAATCAGTATTTTCTTCTAAGAATGTTATGTTTCTCTCAGATAGCTAATCCAGATGGCGCGGATGGGCATTCAAAAGCTGTATCCATTTTAAAAATATTGAGAAGCTTTTCATGGGAGGCAAAGTTGGCGCTATCACTAGCTGCTGTGGCTTTGAAGTACGGCGAATTTTTGCTGCTAACTAAGGTTTACTTATCAGATAAATTGCCAAAACCAATGGCAATCCTTAAGGGAATGGCAGATATTAGCGAATTCTCAGACGTGCTAAAACCCGGCTCAGTAAACTTAACGAACTCATTATCTCAATGTTGGATTTAGCCAAGTGCATCGTTGAACTCACAGAACTACTATCTAAGTCTCATTTAAGTGATGTTCCACCATTTTCAATAGCCATTGATCACATCATAGTAGCCACTTATTGGACCATCAGAGGGGGCATTGTTTTTGTGTCAAATATTGCTCCAATCGATAGCTTAGGCCTTGAGTAAGTTCATTCTATGTCAATACCATTAATTTTGTGGAATTTTGCACATTGCCTACTAAACTTTGGGAATTTCTCGTTTGCATGCCTAACTTTGAACATTTTGCACTTAATCATGAGTTGACACATGTTAGGGTAAAGTGCAACGAATCATATAATTGCAGAATATGTATTTTCAAAGTTTAGTAGGCAAAGTGCAAAAAACGTTATAGCTTGGAGGGCAAACTGCAATTAACCCTTAATTTTTCTAGGGTAAATTACAAAAACTGATCCAGAGGTTTAGCCTAATTACGAGAAAATAAAGTTATTTTTCAAAATTAAAAATACCCACTTGAGGTTTGTATCTACGTAACGGATACACACCTCTCGATGGTGTAGTTTGTAAAATGGAAACAATGTCAGAAGGGTATTTGTAATTTTGAAAGATAGCTCGGTGTTTTTGTGATTAGGCTGGACTATTAAAAACTGATTTGTTCTATGTTTGCTAGTCATTCACTTTGGATATCCTGTCTTTCTCTGTCTGATGCTCTGATTCAGGGGAATCTTCTCGGCGACAGAACTGTGGGAACTATCCGCAATAAGGCACAAAATTGAAACCATTAAGGAACCCGCCCAGAATCAACTAGCTTCTTGCCACAATTATATTGGTTGGCTTATTGCACGCTCATGCAACCACACACACGCACACATACACACACTTATCCAACAAATTCTTAAACATGGTGATGATCAATTGATCATGAAAATGAAATTTCATTAAGTTTACCTCTTGATGCAGAGGAGAGGAAGCAAAGGGATGCTTACGATACGCTGGTCTTTATTATTGAAATGCAACATATAGACAATCTGAAAGTTCTTAGAGCTTTATTATGTGCCAAAGAAGATGAGCCACCTTTATATGATGGTTCCAGTAAAACAATGGTTTGTTTAATGATATATGTATTGTTATTGCTATTTCAGTGGGCAGTCAAGTTCAGTTACTTATTAATAGATGCTAGTAAAATTTTTGAGTTAAATAATATTGAAGGCTTCTAATTAGGGTAAAACTCCAACTTAAAGGGTGTTTGGCGAAGCTTTTAAGCTTTTCGATACATGTTATAAGCTATTTTGAGAGCATATAAGAAGCTCTTAAAATTTATTTGGAATGTTTTTTAAGGAGCTTGTATGATCAAACAAAGCAATTAAGGAGCTCATAAGTTGTTTTTAAAACAGTAGGGAAGAACCCAACTTTTTTAGGGGGAAACAAATCTTATTTCAACAACTTCCTTCAAATTTGACTATTGTAATTACAAAAGTGTCATTACTAATACGTTAAAGTTCCACTATCTTATTTATCCAAATACTTCAGCAGCTTATTTTGTGAAATAGAATATCTTATAAAATGCAAGAGCTTATATGATCTTTTAAATAATACAAAACATCCACCTCGATTTCTTTCTTTTGTTATTTTATCGACTTCTCTATGTTGTTACTACATGGTATTCAAGTACAAAACTAACAATCCTTCACTACATATACAGGTTAATATTGATGTCCTACGGGAGAAGAATGTTTTATTGCTGATATCAGGATTAGATGTAGCTCAGGATGAGGACATAACTGTTCTTCGTCACATTTTCGACGAATCCAGGACACACGAAACATCAGTAGCGAACGAATATGAACTGGTTTGGATTCCCATTGTGGATCCATCTGAAAAATGGACACCTGATATGGAAAAAATGTTGGAGAGCAATAGGACTATGACGCCATGGTACTCACTGAACCACCCCCAGGTGATTGCTCCAACTGTCCTGAAACTCTTCAAGGAGAGATTTCATTACCAGGGCCGAACAATTCTTGTGGCGTTAGAGCCACACGGAAAGGTGGTGAATACAAATGCCATTGATATGATATGGTTATGGGGAAACCATGCTTTTCCTTTCTCACAAGCGAGAGAGGAAGCTCTTTGGAAGGAGGAGATTTTGGGGCTGGAGTTGATTGTTGATGGACTTCACCCAGAAATAGAGAATTGGGTAAGCTATTTCATTTCTTTTCATGTATCATTTGATTGAGCATGCTTAGTTTTCAAGTTGAAACATCATGTGTAATGTGCATACAAGGCATGTGGACTTGTGGAGTATTGGCAACGTGATCACGACGAAGTGAACAAAAGAATTGGGTGTGATTGCTTGATTTTTCATTTCGATTTTTTTTTTCTGATGGAGAATAATGATAAAAGAATTTGAAAGAAGAGGAGTAAACTTTGAGAATGTTATTGGTTACGAAATGAAAGTGTAAAGGTGATAGTTGATGTGACATAGAAAGAGTAAAACAACGATTTTTTTTAATAAGTTGGGAGTACTTGTTGGAGGGGAGGGGATAAATTTCAAAGAAACTGAAAGATACCAGGTTCGAACCCCGGTCAACACCCTTATAAAGGGTGAGCGATACCACTTGAGCTACAAGCTCGTGGTAGAAACTAAAAGATACAGGGTTCAAACCCTTGTCAACACCCTTTTTAAAGAGTGAACCCTGGTTATTGAAAAGGTAAGTACGAGTAAACAGTGGAATTTGCAAGATAAAAGTGTAACAATGAGAGTTGATTAGATGTTTTTTTTCCTGAGATGATGATTGGATGTGGTTCTTGATTGAAAAAGTAAAAGCAAGTGAATAGTGTATTTTCTGAAATTTTAAAAAGAATGTGATTTTTCCCCCTATTTGATGGAAACTCAGGTGAAGGAGGAAAAGTATGTAATCGTCTATGGAGGAGATGATAAAGAATGGATACGCAACTTTGTCACCATCACCCATCAAGTAATGCAGGCAGCAAACATCCCACTAGAAATGGTGTATGTAGGAATGAGCGGCAAAAGGAGCAAGACATGATCAAGTTAATCAACATAATAAGGAACGAGAAGCTCAGCCATTTCTTACCAGACACCAACATGATATGGCTTTTCTGGAAACGAGTCGATCACATGATGCGTTCCAAAATTCGACTGGGGAGCACCATTGGAGAAGACTCGGTTCTACAAAGTATCGCGAAACTGCTAAGTCATGACCAGAGTGGGAGATGGGCTTCCCTGTTTAAAAGCAAACAACTGGTAGTAATAGGTCATGGAGATTCAATGGATCTTACAATGAGATGGTACTTGGAGGCATATCACGAGAATGCAGACAAAGGATTTGATGTAGCATTCAAGGAGTGTTTCGACAACCCTAAGGATGTCGATATCCCACCCTTGCGAATAATTATTCCGAACACCTTCGAAGCTAAGAACATTCGTTCGGTTCTATGCTCCGAGTGCAACCGTCACATGGAAGAGTACATCATGTTTAGATGCACCCATGGCATGCTTTAAACAATGTCATCCTAAATACTAAAATAAATTTCCTCTTCTTCTGAAAAATCTTGACTTTCGCTTGGTATTATATATTAAAATTTGCTGTGATTTGGGTATCGCTAATCGCATAAACAGTTCCAGTTTCGAGTCAGTCTCAACAGTGTTGGTTTGTACCTTTCTTGCACTTATTACAGAAATTTTGATATATTTTGGGATATAAATTTATGAGTTAATTACAAAAACTACCCTTAAGGTTTAGCCTAATTAGAAAGAAAAAAAAAGGTCTCTTTTAAAATTACAAATACCCCCTGACACTTGTTTTTAACCTACAAAATTGCACGCTCAAGTTTGCCGATACTAAGTAGCAGTAAAAAATTTGTATCCATTTTTCATCATATTATGCATGTATTGGGTATATCATGTCGAATTCTTCTCGTATATTCACATATGTTTTTTTCGAAAATAAAGAACAACTTTTATTATTATTCATTCTTAATAAACCAATGTTTTGTTAATTCTTTTTTAACACCATTTACGCCATAAAAAATATTGAATATCATCATCATCAACTGCACCTTATCCCACTATGTGGGGTCGGTATAAAAAAATATTGAATATAAAAAGGTATTTTTATTTCCAGTATAGTTTTGAAAATGAACATTTAAATGTCCCCCAAAAGTAAGTTAAATAGACATGAAACATATAAAATACAGTTAATCCTGCTGTGGCCCATGCTATTATTGGCAAAATAGGCGAATACAACCAACTATCATTAATGATTTCATCTTTTTGACCAAAAACAAGCAAGAGGCAAAATACTAAGCATCAAGAGAATGGTATTTGTTAGGTAAATACAAACTTTAAAGGGCTATTTGTAATTTTAAAAGATAATTGGGTTTTTTAGTAATATGCTAAATCTCAGGGGTTGTTTTTGTAATTATACCTAAATTTACTGCATTCAATCCCGTCCACGCATATTTATTAACACAAACCAATGGGCTGTAATATCATCATTTGAAGCAAAAAAACCTGACATGTGTTTGAAATATCAGCACACATTCATTTAGGACTAGTTCCAAAAATTCTTCCATCAAGATGAATTTATATATAAAGTGAAAACTTGTCTTGCAATTATATCAATCCATAATAAATGTTCTCCAAAATAATTCACAACCACTTGATTTTGCTTCTTTAAATTGTTCACAAGAAAAAAAACATGGGAAAGAAGCAATTGCAGTTCGGCACCAGTAAAACAAGAATACACAAAGATACACATGCTTGGTTGATAAGAATAATCACAATTCACCAACAAGAGACTATTGAACATGCCCGGTTATTCTGAATGAGAAATCCAAT
The DNA here is from genome assembly GCA_016081115.2 of Rehmannia glutinosa. Lineage (NCBI taxonomy): Eukaryota > Viridiplantae > Streptophyta > Magnoliopsida > Lamiales > Orobanchaceae > Rehmannia > Rehmannia glutinosa. The sequence continues at coordinate 240,619 of JABTTQ020001266.1, forward strand.
AAATCAGGCCACTGCGAGAAAAATTCAAATAAAGAGATCAAGACATACGAATATTGGTAACTCAACAGAAATAACATTTGATATATCACTATCGAATTAGTTTCACCGAGGGATAACAAGTTTTACCTGATTAGTACAAATACACATTGAAGAACACCTGCAACTCCTGTCCATGCCGAAGGACCGGTTTCCACCAATGCATCTTGTATCAAAAGGCCAACTGAAGCAGCCAATGAGACAAAGGACACAACATATGCAATGAAAAGCCAAAGTTTCAACCTGCAAGTTCAGAATCTAAAACAGCTGAAAAAAATTTATGATGTAACTTTTAAATTAGTGAAGATGCAGCAATTAGAGCAAAACACATGCATAACATATAAACTTGGGATTTCTATGATGTCCTAAGAACTAGAAATGCTACAAAATTTTATTGCATTAATTCTATGACGTCCTAAGAACTGAATTCACAAGTTTCCTAGCAATCGCGATCTTCGTCAACACATGGCCATCAAGCCAAGGAATTGAATACATCAACCACCTACCCCAGCCCAGCTCTTGCATTGTCCGACAAAGCCAATTCAAATAAATTTTCCAATTTCAAAAATTCAATAGGAACAATGCCAACCAAGAATCCCAAAGTCACATTTCATTCAGTAGTCTAAGCTACGATTGATACAAAAACTTGGTCCTGCTAACCAATAGTGACCAAAAACATAATTTAGTTGGCAGAACAAAAAACATGGTTAGATTACTACCTTCAACAACCTTTTAGTTAATAAAATGCATACCTCTCAACCAAAATCTCAGACTTCGCCAAGATATCAAATTCCCAGACTCCACCTTTCACATTTACCAATTGACACCTAATTTTTCTTTTTCTTTTTTATTGATATTATGATGATCATTTTGAAGGAAAATCCTGAAAATATAGCGCTTCATACAAAAATCTCAGAAACCCTAACAACAAAAACGAGATCATCACAAATGTGCTTTACAAAGAAGACGTGATACTAACCTCCATTCACCCTCTTCATAGGGCGAGTAATCTATATCCTCTTTCCTCACGCAATTAAACATCAAAGCAGCCAAAGATGCAAATATCCCTACCGAATTACATAAATAAATAAATAAGAACGTATCAAAATAACACAAATACCTAATTTTCAAATTTAATTTTTATACATATACCTGGAAGGTAGTGAACAAACGAGACTTTGACGGAGCTGCAAACAACGGCGTCCACCCAAAACCACCAGCCGGTTCCGAATACTGCGCCGGAGACGCCGGGCCCGAAGATTGCCAACAGCTCCCCAAAATCCATTTTACGAAGGCTCTCTCTTTGTACAATGATTCACACAATTTTTATCGGGTGATTAGGGATTTTAGCTTCGATTGAAGAGGATCTTCAGATTACTACACAAATTGAGGTGTGATTTTGGTCGATTGATTATGGGTTTTATCACACCAATAATCGAATCAAACCTTTTTTGGTTTTCTTCTCTCTAACCGTGCTGGCGCCTGACAGTGATCAATATTTACCTTGTGAATCATATACGATTTATTATATATATATATATATATATATATATTTAGATATATATATATATATATATATATATTTAGATATATCACACTAATAATTTAGATATTTATATTCCAAATTTATTATATTATATATATTTTTAATTTTCCTCATGAAGCATATGTGATTTATTATTGCTATAATTTGGGTCAAGAAATTTGTCCTCCCAAAATATATATATAATATAATTATATACTCATACTAAATTAACTTTCTAATAATACGTTTATTGATTTTAGTGTATTTTTTAAGTAAATTAGTTAAAGAGTGAATACTTCCTCTAACTGACTAATTCTAACAATTAAAAAAAAACTTTTCATAAGTAATTTTACTATGTTTGTTTATAACATGCATTCAAAATATTTAAATTATAAATGACTTTCCGGAAAGTCTATATATTTATTTTTATTCTAGGTAATACAGCAACTAAAATTGAAATTGGCAAACAAACATCCAACACATTGAACTATACAAATTTATTTTATTAAGGGGAAATTTTATTTGAACATTAAATTTTAACTACATAATTTTTATTTAAATTTTAACTATATATTTTAATTTCAACATTAAATATAGATTTAATTTCAGAAAAATAAATTTACCCTGTCAAGTTGAGAAAAGTGTTACCAAATATCAAATTTAAAACTATCAACGTATCTTGTTATTTTCCAAATAAATTCTAAACCTAAGGACTACCGAGTAGGCGATTCTCATCACCCTTCCCTTTCACGATATATAAAAAAAAAAATTAAAAATCCAATTACTAATTATATCAGGAACGGGAAACCAAGAAGTAAAAGACATGAATACAAAAATGTGACCAAAAAAATAGGCAATTAAAAGTAATTACCTTTTGCATTAAGAAATAAGTTAGTTATGCTTTTTTTTTCATCAACCATCTGTGTCTAATTTGCTTCGAGTTGAGTTTGCTATATACACCAACTTTACAAAGCCTATAACCAAACGGCTTTATACAATTATTACAAGAACTAGACCTCCACTGCCCTTTCTAACTGAGAAACAAGAAAAGATAAAATCTACTAAAAAAAGATTAAAAAATAATAAAAAGAAAAAAAAAGGGTAACATGGCTAAACAAATTAAAGCCGCTTGAGATACATGCAATGGGAAAAAAAACCCATCCCACTGTACAGAGTACTCAGACAAAGCATACAACAATGATGCCCAAACTTCATCATCTGAAACTGCCAAAAGTCGCTACTTTTCGTCACTAAATCAGCCGTGGCAGATAGCGCATTCTGGATCGGCACTTAGCTCAGACGAAGGTGTGTATCATGATGAAGTCTGTTTTACTTTTACCCATTTCGTTCCACTGATTCTCGGGGACATGGATCTTGAACATTCTCCTTGTCCTTAGATAGGCATCGAATCGGTACGTAAACGAATCCTTTAGGTAGCCGTTGGTTTTTCATAGTTGCTTGGTCTGATGTCATTATAAGCTCTTTTTCAAAGGTTTCAGTGTGCTGTACGAATAAATGACGAATCAAAAGGTGTATCTAATAATTCCAAATTCAAAATATAGAATATAGGATTAAAGGGGCAATTACAAAAACACCTCTGAGGTTTGGGCTAGTTAGAAAACATCCCGGAGGTTTTTGAAAATTACAAAAACCCCTTGAGGTTTGGTTCTTACATTTTCCCATTCATATGTGAAAAACATTTCAAATCCCCCCTCCACATTTACAGGAATATTACAGTTATCTCCTTAAATTTATGGCTGAATAAATCTCATGGGGGGGTTTTGTAACTTTCAAAACCATCTAGGTTTTTTCGTAATTAGCCAAAACCTCAGGGTGTTTTCTGTAATTATCCCTAGGATTAATTATAAAAACTATCCCAAGGTTTAGCCTAATTTAAAAAAAAAAAAAAACAGTTATCTTTCAAAATTACAAACCCCCTTGAAGTTTGTCTCTTTTACAAATTTTACCCTCAGGAGGGGGATAGTTAGGTATTTACAAACCTCAAAGGATATTTGTAACACCTCAAAGGATATTTGTGAGTTTGAAATAACTCGTTTTTTTGTAACTAGGAGGCTAAACATCGAGGTTAGTTTTTGTAATTTATCGCTAGAATATATGACAACATACAGAATAAAAATTCTGAATTATAATCACCCGACCGTATCACTTACTTTTCTATATTTTGATCGTGTTTCCACGTCGTCCGAAAGATTACGTGATGCAGCCGAAACTCTCTGTGGAATTTGCTTCCCGGAAAATGATACCCTCTCCATAGGTTTTAGCGTATAAAGATTTTGGGATGTTGAACTGTCGTCCGTTTTTCGGTCATTGTCCAGAGACATGGGAAGCTTAACGCGTCTTTTACCTGCAACTGTGCTATCGACAGTTACGTCGTCTGATCTTTGCACCATTGTGCTGCCTGATTTGTAGCTATCTGTGTAGCCTTTAATAGACGTTGTAGCTGACTCAGAACTAACTTCAGGTTGGTAAAAAGGGTGACGAGCCAAAGCAGACAGAACAGAATCTCGATTTGAAGCAAGAATATTATGCGAGCAAATAACCAATTCACGCTGCAAAGTGCAAAGTAGAAGAGCATTATTGCACTAGCTATTGAAGGAACTAACAAGATGTCAACTTGCTAACGTGTAACTCTTTGCAGAAGGCAATTACAGTAGCAGCACTAAACTTAATTTGATAAAAATGAGGGATATAATAAAACTTGAGGTTCGGGCTAATTACCAAAAAAAACAGAGATTTTCTAAACTTGCATAAAACTCCATTTGAAGTTTGATCCGTCTTACATTTTCCCCCTTCATAATAAAATAGACATTTCAAAAACCCACCTAACTATTACAAAAATATTACAGTTACCCACTTAAATTTAAGACAATCAATCCTGAGTGTTTTTTTAATTTTGAAACAACTCTGGATTTTTTTTTGTAATTAACCCAAACCTTAGGGTGTTTTGTAATTAACCCTGAAAATGAAGAAAAGAAGTGAAATGGAAAAATGTCCTTGTATGAGTAAAGGTAGGGAGAACAGTTGATAAGGCAGAACTAGTATTAAAAATTTCCCAGCAGTCAGCTTACTTTCAATTTCTCCCTTTTGATAATTCTTTCACATAGAAGACGCAGTCTCTCCAATTCAACCTATATAGGAAACAATGCAAGAAAGCACAAACATCAGATCGTTGCATATTCAAACAATGAAAAAAATACATTTAAAGAGAAAAACCTTAAATTATCCTTGATGTAGACTCAATAAAATGAGTGATAAATAATAAATAAATAAATAAGGCAACATTATTTTGTAGGAATTGAGTCTCTAATCAGCAATTAAGTTCACTCTCAAAGGGGAAACTCCATATGTGGCATCACCGAATCACACGGACGAATAAAAAGAGCATAGCATCAAATATAATAATTAAAACAAAACTAGATTCTGATATTGAGCTTGTGATTGAAACTTTGCATTTCTCAGTTCAAGGGCCAACGAATCCAGGCAGTCCTCCATACATATATTAGTGCACTTTAGCATTATGACTCACACCAAAACTCTTCAGTTATAATATGTATTGTCCTTCCAACTGGCCAAATTAGAAAACATCCTAAATTCACAGTTCAAAATGAAAGAAGGTGGTTCAGTGTGCTTATAATAAATAGGAATAATTACAAAAACACCCCTAAGTTTGGGCTAATTACAAAAAACCCAGAGTTCTTTGAAAATTACAAAATACCCTTGAGGTTTGATTCCGTCTTACATTTTTCCGTGTTTTTCTAAAACATTTCAAAGAAACCCTCACATTTGCAAAAATATTACAGTACCCCCCTTAAATTTAAGACAAAACGAAACCTGAAGGGGTTTTTGTAATTTTGAAACATGTTTGGGTTTTTTTGTATCGGGTGTTTTTGTAATTATCCCTAACAAATATTAATGTACTTAATATCATGAGTAACACCAAAACACCATCATCATATGCAATGCATTTGTATCCTCTCTATGGGCCCAATTTAAAAAAAAAGGACTACCTAAATTCACAGTTTGAATGAAACATAATGAGCAGATCAAACCACCCAGATAAAGTACCCATAATCACTTACCCTGACTTGCTTAAGAGACTTAAACTCATCAATCCCATGCTTCTGAGTGTCAGCCTGACGGAGTACATGAAGATGAACATGTTAAAGTACATGTGAATTATCAGGACATAAAGCGACGGAGAGAAAAAAGAAAAAAAAGATATAGAAACCTTCGCTCTTTGTTCAATGCTATGCTTTTCACAGTAAGCCTTATGCTGCAACTTGCCACCAGTAGTCCTCACAGTCATGTAGAAACCAGCACTTCTAGCACAAGTAGGATGAAATGTGGTCTGACAGTGACCATAATTACACTGCAGATAGCACAATAACAAAAGAATGACAGCTGAAGCGAAATCTCATTTAAATAGAAATTTGGCAAATCGCATATCTCTCAGTCTTCACCTTAAGGCAAACTCCATGTTTGCGACGGCATACAGTGCAAGCATCAACTCCCTTGCCGACACCATCCTGGAAGAGATAAGAGGTGTGTGCTTATTAAAAAATTCCATGGCCAGTCAAAGGATCCACAACAACAAGAGGAAGGGGTGGGGGGGGGACTACAGTGACAAATGCACTTACCATTCTCTCAATAGGATTTACTTGCCCCCTTTTGTATGTTGACTCTAACACCCACTACATTGAGATGGAAATGAAAATACATGAACTTTCAGGAGAATGGATCGGAACAATTTCAGACAACGACAAATGAGCAGAACAGATAAAAGAGAATTATTTACTTCAGCACATAAGGCATGTATCCATTGACCATCTACTGACTTCCTAAAAGCACCTGCAGTGCCGCCACATAAACCACATTCTGCAACAAAGTAAGGCTTCTCCCAAGAATTTGTTGCCAGAGCTCCAGAACCTCGAGAAGAAACTAGGTCCTCACACAATTCACAATGCCATGGCCCTGTAGTGCTTTTAACACTACGATAGCAGTCCAAGTGAACTGCAACCTGTGATCCAAAAAATAAAGGGGGAGAAAAGAACACCAAAAATGTGAGTGTAATAAACATGCAGAAGTTTCATTAACAGAACTTCAAAAACAAGCCCACAATAGAAGAACATAAGGGCAAAAAACCTTGCAACTCGAACAGACTAAAATTGGATTCAAAACTGTCTCAGACCGCCTGCAAACATCACACGTCCTAGGATGATCTTTAGAAAACTCCACAGCTAGGACAGAATCAGAGCTTGTATCAAATGAGGACCTGAACGGCCAACCTAGAGATAGTCTCTTTCACTGAGGATTCAGCTGAGTGTAAACCCGGGCCTTACATCAGATGCATTCGTCTTCAGAAAATCCTGAAAAAAAACGAATATATAAATAAACAAAAGTTAAACAAAATTAAATAAGCATAATCACAGAATTCTACGCAGAAATATGACCTCGTGCTGTGAAGATTCTTCTAGGGTGTCTTTCCTCATTGAGGATGTCCTAGAAGAAGCTGCAGCTGCAGCAGTTGCAGCAGCCAACACAGCTTGAGCTTCCTTATGCCGACGCTCTTTTCTTCCCTGCTTTTTGCTTCCTGAGGTCATGAATGTACTGACTAACTAATACAGCACCCCATTTTCGTTTCCCTGCAGCATCTATCTCCTGCGGGAGACTCCTAACAACCTTTGAAATCAAATCATCTGGCCAGACAGAGGGAAAATTAACTCAGTACAATCTTAAAGAGAAACAAATCAAATCCAGCCACACAATGTACTCAGATACCTAAAAGGAAAAGCCACAAATTAATAAGTAGAAGACATGCAAACAAGAGAGAGTAAAGACCACTTATGTATTTTCTCGCAACAGCATTGCAAAGAAGTCTTTGTTGATTGTATAAGTTCTCCTTCCACTTCATCTGCAGGAGACAATTTTAGTATTCCCATATTTCTTGCCTTGACTAATTGATCAAGATTCAGTCCGCTGCATCTAGAAGTCCGGTCACCAGAAATCTGTTGCATGTTGTCGTTACTACAGCAGAGGCCTGAACTAGAAGATGCTTCTAACTGGGAAGCTTCCCGATCTCTCAAAACTGCCAATCAAGTAATTAAGCAGCCAAACTTAACAGGCAAAAGACAGGAGAACCAGACAGGAACATACCCGCGGACCGGCAAGTTGTGGTTTTCTCAAGCACGTCTTTCTTGGTCTGCATCAATTTACTGTATATATATGGATGTATGTACGAAGCATGGTTAACCTCCCCATTCCTACAGAACAAAAGGCAGAAATGAGTCAGAAATTTATGGAAATCCCATTTGGTCTTAAAAAACTATAAAACTGGGGGGTGGGGTGGGGGGGGAACTAGATAAGAACCCTTGTCGCATTCAGAAAACACTGATCAAATACAACACATAATATGATTTTTTTATTTTTTTTTGAAACAACATAATATGATTTCACAAAAACTTACATCAAGACAAGTGAACTCATAGTCATCTGCTGAGATTGTCTAGTCTCCCCAACTTGACCATCTTCAGAGAGAAACTGCGCTAGGACTCTCAGCTCATCTGTCAATGCCAACAACGCAGAAAGGGGCAAAAGTCAGCAAAAGCACAAAAGGTCAAAGAAATTCTCATCATGTGATTCACTAAAATGTTATGACTTGATAACTGAAGCAAAACACAGGCGCAAAAGAAATTATAAATAGCTAGGTTTAAATGCTTTTCATTTTTCCTACAGTTCGCGCAGAAACAAAGTTAGAAGCCATCTGTGACCCATCCAAAAATGACCCCGTGGAAAATAAGCCCCAACAAGGACTCGGAATAATTGAAAGAAAGAAATAAAGAAAAACAAGAATAATATAACGGCCATCCAGAAATTCCACTTAAATACAATAGTGAAAAGTTATTTTTGTACAACATTGCGAAATGTTCAGGACTTCCTACTAAACTCCACTCAGATGGAGGCAACCAAGATAAGCAACCAGGTAGGTCGACCAAGAAATGTTGAAATCTCCAAGATTTTGAACTATTTTATAAGTTGATGCAA